>ML802736.1:80442-99056 GCA_009831015.1 Picea engelmannii | reverse complement strand
GACCCTTGTGAGGGCCCCCAGTAGATGACTAGGGTTCTTGGTCTGGGACCAAGCAGTAAAGACCCTTGAGAGAGCCCCCAGTAAATGATTGGGGTTCTTGGTCTGGAACCAAGCAGTTTAAGTCCCTAGATATGTCTAGGGCCACTGGATGTGTTCCAGGGTACCCATGTCTACAGCATCGGTTGATCCTTGGTCTTGTACCTTGGTGGATATGACCCCAGATATGTTCTGGAGCAACCTGGTCCTTGATCAGGTAGTTCTTGGTGTAATACCAAGATTTGTTGGTGTGTGATCCTCTTTCTCTCTTCCAGAATGGTCCACAGGACCTGGGAGAGATTTTGAAGATGGGCATGACCACATGAGGGATGTATCCCATATGCAGTGATGATAAAGTTAAATAGTCACCTTGAAAAATATATGGACATGTCTTGCCACCAAGTAAGCCTCTCCTAAACCCCCCACCCTTGGTTTTTGAGCTTGAGTTCGTTTGGGGGTTTGTTTTGTGTTTTAGGGGTTAATATGAAAAATATTAATTAAATGTTTAATTATAATATATTTAATAAATATTTATATTAATTAAACATGTTATTTTAATTATTATTTTTCATTAGCCTAACCCTACCTAAAAGTATAAATAAGAACCTTCCCCTTTGCTATTTGCTTACACTCACTCCACTCTCCTTTTATGATCTCTTCTAAGTGAGCCGGATTTCTCTATGCTTGATGTGGCTTTCCTTTGCAACAGTAGTTGTGGTCTTCTTGTGACAGTTCAGCCTTCTATATCAGTCCAGTTTTCATTATTGCTGCCTGCTCTTGATTGATGATGAGTCAAGGGTTCTTCTAAGCTGCCATAAGTTTTGTTGAAGGGTGGTTATATGCCGTAATTCCTTGTGTGTTGAGGATTGAAGCTGCCGCCCTCTCCTACAACAAGTCAGGTGCTTCTAGACCTCTTTTAAGAGGCTGCCATCCCCCTCTCAATTACAGATCTGGACGCCTTCCTAAGCCGCGGCCCCTCTTGCTAGTTATTCAAGACAGTCATACCCTTTGTATTGTTTGGAATGTTTTCTGTGTGGTGTCTTATAAGTGTGTTTTCTCCTTGGTGGCAATCCAGTCCTTCATTCTCTTGCTAAGAGATCTAACCCTTGAGGTAGATCCATGATTCTTGACTTTTTCTGAGCATATCTTCAGTGGCACTTCATCCCTTGAGTGAGTCATGCACTTCTTCATTGAACAAGAGGTAAGTTTTAAGAGGTAAGTTACTACTTCAAGTTATATGTTATTGTCATAAACAGATCTATTGTTTTATGGTTCAGATCTGATTGCTTTGATCTTTCTGGAATAAATTATGGTTTAGATCTAACTCAGAAATCAACCTATTGTTTAGATCTGATTGCTTTGATCTTTCTAGAATAAATTATGGTTTAGATCTAACTCAGAAATCTACCTATTGTTTAGATCCGATTGCTTTGATCATTCTGGAATAAATTATTGTTTAAGATCTGTTTATCTTGCTTACTCAGAAATATATTTCTAGCTTAGATCTAATCAGTTTCAGATCTACTGTTGTACTTCATTTCTGTTCTAAGTTTGATTTAATTTTAGATCATTGCTGTTCTATCTAACAGAAAATTTAAAAGGATAGTATTTTTCTGTTTTTCTTCCCTAATTCTAACCGTATCCTCTTGGGAAACAATCCTTGACTTGGGGAATGATCTACCCAATAGGTCACCATGACAACCCTCCTATACTTAAATTTGGCAACTTGTATGAGGTCTTTGAGCATTTGTTTATTTTGAAAAGGGGGGATTTGATGCACATGTTTGGGTGGTTCTGTTATTAGATATGGCTTACTTGGCATGATACTTGTGACTTGTGAACCCTTGGAGGACGACTATGTTTGTCTTTGCAGGGCCTTGCCAAGTGAAAATCTTTTCGTGGAGGCACAAGGATTCTTGGACCTTCATAGGGGCATGAAGCCCACAGGGTGGATGATGCACCTCCACTCATTGGACACATGGGAGGAAGAATGTTTCCTTTGGAGGCACTTGGACACCATGAGATGATCGTTCCAACCCCTTGCACCCCAACGTTTTCCTTGGAAGGCATAAAACATCACACTTTATGCCCGAGGCGTCACATGAGGGCTAGGGTTTTTGATGGGGTTCTCATGGTTGATGGTGATGTGGCATGGTTTGATGGAGAAAGAGACACTTTTCATGCATTAGAGCACTTGGTGGCAGGGATTATGGCCTTTGGAGGCCCAACGATCTTCACCAAAGACCTCAACGTCTCTCTTGGAAGCCTAATGTCACCCTTTAGGGCATGACGTCACCCCTAAAAGGGGAAATTACTTTATGTTTTTCTAATTTTAAGTTGTAAAGGGAAAATAGAGGAAGTCGGCCTCCCTAATTTGTTGTTGACATTTTAAAAAGTGGACAAATGGGTTTTAGGTGACCTCATATAAATAGAGGTCACCCCATTGTCATTTTAACATAACTCACTTGAGAATCACATATTACAAAGCTGAAAGTTTTGCCCTACTTGGGCATTTTTCTCTATCTCTCTCTTGAATCTCTCTTGTGGATGCTAGTACTTGTCTATTGATGAAGAAAGTAAGGTGTTATCTCTTGGATGCTTGTTTTTGGCATTTTTGGTGGAAAATGCTTGATAAGAAAGGGTTTCTTCATGCATTTCTTGGAATTGGTAAGAAATTTCTGCATTAATTGTGTTTTTCTTATTGTTTCAAGCTAAATTTGTCTAAACCTTTGAAGTATAAAGGCATACACCCTCCATCAAGTCTACTTTGTTATCATTTAATAAGCTACTTTGCAAAGGTTGCTAGGCAGAGTAAAAGGGCTTACACCCTCCTAGATTTACCTTGCTAGTTTGTTTTCTCTAGGGAGTAAAAAGGCTTACACCCCTAGAGAATAACAAAACTAGCTCTTACACAAGAGACTCCATAACCCAATTGATTTGGCACTAGTCTAATTTGCATTGGAGATATAAAATCATTGCATTGGTATGTGAATTGTTGAGATATTGCAATTGTCTAAGTTGGAATTGATTCTATATGATATAAGCATTCTTGTGCCCTAAGGGCGTCTTCTTTAGCCAAGTAATTCTCTTTGTTGTTACAAATTAATGATATAGCCATTAGGGCTGCAGAAAACACATATTCTTTCAGTCTTTGCTCTCTAATCTACCGCTGAAATTCACTTGTAAACCTTGGTAATTGTTCTACTAGTTATTGGCTAATTTTTGGGTGGTTTACTTGCTGATTTATGTGGCTAGATCTTGCTGCTGTAGAAATTGTTTGCTACAGCCACTTCGCTGTCATAATAACTTGCTGATAACACTTAATAAACAGCCCTCAATACCACCAAAGTCTTGCCCTAACCATTGGAACTTCGACTAGTCATTGCTAGCTTTATTTCTGATATCTTGTATTAGATTTTGGATGGTTAAATTTGCAGCTATTGGTATCATTTGTTATTGATATATATATTTCCATACTGCTGCAATTTGGGACAGCAAGGGTTCTTGCTTGATCCTCTTTGGTTTAAGGCTTTTATATCTATCATTTGTCTTGTTTCAAGCAGGGCTAACATTGTTTTGCAGGTATTCAACACTTAGCAACCATTTGTCCTTTCAGAAGACTCATCTTCAAGCCTTTCATTATCTCCAAACTTGACCTATAGGGGTGTTCATCATCATCATCTCACTTTCCATCTCAATCCCCCTAGGGCCACCAAGATGTTAAGGTTTAAGCTATTAATAGGTTTCTTTTCAATTTACTAGATAACCATGGCATAGATAGGATCACTGAGAGAAACACAATCACAAGATACACAACATTTATCCTGGGATACCCTCATGGGGGAGAAAACCCAGCGAAAACTTCCCTAATATAGATATCCAATACAATGCCAAGACAATAAGCCAAAACACTAGAGAATATCCAACACTAAGTAATGCRCCTCTCTCTTCCTTCTTCTCCCAACTGCAGCTACCAAACTTCCACACTGGATGAGTGAATGAGTGATTGAGATAATGAGGCGTTGGCTTCTTTTATTTATACAAACTGGCAAGTGYTGGAAAGGTGTCTCTTAATTGGGCAAGGCCGACTTGTCTTCTTAGTGCTTAAAACCACTTTAATAGCTTGGGGGGCAACTTCTGAATTTGCATATTATATTTAGGGTTTGACCAATCCACAAAAGGGGATTTGGTCAATTACAATGCCCGACATGATCAATCCACAAAAGGGGATTGATCTAATGAATAATAACTCAATAATAAATAGAATACTCTTTGCAATTACAATACTTCAACACTCCCCCTTAAGAAGAAGGGTATTCTACAACATCATCATGAGAGAGAGAGAGAGGGAAGCAACATCAACAGCATCTGGAACATTGACTGGCATATCTATAAATCATCGGAAGTTTTTCTCATCATCAATATCATCATCCACAGCAAGGAGCTGGAATGGCATCATCATCATCTGCATCAACATGGATTAGTATAACACTAATACATCATCATCATCAATAACAACACAAGGTTGATACAAGATCAACAACAACAATATCACAGCACGAATGTTGGAGCATCATCAGCACTAGGCTAGAAATCTTCAGCACAAAGCTGGCATCTCAATAACATAAGCATGAAGCTAGAAATCTTTCGCACGAAGCTAGAGCATCATCAGCACTAGGCTAGAAATCTTTAGCACGAAGGCTGGAGCATCATCATCACTAGGCTGGAAATCTTCAGCACGAAGTTGGCATCTCAACAACATAAGCACGAAGCTAGAAATCTTCAGCACGAAGCTGGCATCTCAACAACATCAGCACGAAGTTGGAAATCTTCATCACGAGGCTGGCATCACAACAACATCAGCACGAAGCTGGAGATCTTTAGCATGAGGCTGGCATCACAACAACATCAGCACGAAGTTGGAAATATTCAGCACAAGGTTGGCATCACAACAACATCAGCACGAAGCTGGAAATCTTCAGCACGAGGCTGGCATCACAACAACATCAACACGAAACTCGAAATCTTCAACACAAGGTTGGCATCAACACTACTCCCCCTTTCGAGGGAGGTCCTTTCGGACTACACCAAGCTTATCTCGAAAGTGCTCAAACTTTACACGAGACAAAGGCTTGATCAACACATCTGCAACCTGTTCATCCATGATAACATACTGGAGCTTTATGGCTCCTCTCTGCACCATATCACGGATGTAATGATATCGGAATTTCTATGTGTTTTGACTTGCCATGGAGCACAGGGTTCTCTGTCATCTTTATGCAACTTTGGTTATCACATAGAATCACGGTTGCTTCCATCTCCAGATCGAATACACCTGTCAACAACTTCTGAAGCCATGTGGCTTCACAACTGGCGGAACATACAGCAATGTATTATGCTCCTGCCATGCTGAGAGCAATACTTGATTGCTTCCTACTCTGCCATGAGATCATGGTTGACCCCAAACTGAAACAACATCTTGAAGTGCTCTTTCTGTCAGAGACACTTCCAGCCCAATCTGAATCGGTATAACCACTCAGTCTGAAGTCCTGATCTCCATTATAACTGAGACCAAAATCTAATGTACCCTTAAGGTACCTCATCACATGTTTTGCAGCAACCAGGTGAACACGTCTGGGCTCTACCAGAAATTGACTCAAAGTGTTCACAGCAAAACATATAGCTGGCCTGTTGTTCGTTAGATACATCAACGATCCAATGATCTATCTGTGCAGCGTAGCATCAATCAATTATGATGAAGAGTCAACCATGAGCTTCAACTTTCTTTCCATGGGTGTATTCATGGATTTGCACTCCAACATATCAAACCTCTTCAGTATTTCAACTGCATACTTCCCTTGGTTAAGGAAGATCTTATCTGGGCTCTGCCAGACCTCAAAACCTAAGAAATAGTGCATTAGGCCAAGGTCCTTCATCTCAAATTCTGCAGCGAGCTTCCTCTTACAATCAATGATGAGCTTTTCTTCTCCAGTTAGAAATAATTCGTCAACATACAACATCAATATGACAGGCTCATCACTCATAACCTTGAAGTAAAGGTTAGAATTTGCTTTGTTCTTGGTAAAGACCAAGCTCATCAGAAATCTATCAATTCTTCCATACCAAGCTCTAGGAGCTTGTTTCAATCCGTACAGATCCTTCTTCAATCTGCATACATGAGTCTTTATGTCTTCTACTTCAAATCCTTGAGGTTGTTCTATATACACTTCTTCTTCAATGACACCATTTAAGAAAGTTGTTTTTACGTCCATCTGGTGTAACTTCCACTTCATCTTAGCTGCAAGGGCTATGATGGTTCTGATTGAATTGTATTTGGCTACAGGAGCAAACATCTCTTCATAGTCAATGCCTTCCTTTTGAGAAAATCCACGAGCAACAAACCTTGCCTTATATTTCTCAATACTTCCATCAGCAACATGTTTTATCTTGTATAGCCATTTGGAAGATAACACATCCTTGCTCTTTGGTCCAGGAACTATTTCCCATACATCATTCTTTATCATGGATTGGTATTCTTCTTTCATGGCATCTACCCATTCTTTCTTTTGAATGGCTTCTTCAAAGCAAGTAGGCTCCTTCTCTAAGAGATCACACATCAAAACCATATAAGTGGAGAATGGCTTGGGTTTCTTGACTTGTCTCATGGTTCCTTCGGGGGCACCATACTTCTCTTCATCTTGAATAAGTTCCCTTGCCCAGGCTAGATTTCTCTTGTGGGAGATCGTCATCTGGGGAGGTTCTTGAGATTCTATTATGTAATGATCTTCTAGAATCTCCTCGTCAGGGGAAGTTATGACTTCCCTCACTGGTTCTGCAACTCTGGGAGCCACAGGTTCTTCATATACTTCTTCAAGCTAGCATCTTCTTGATTTCTTGAGTGTTGCATCTTCATCAAAGGTTACATCTCTGTTGATCTCAATATGATGGTAACCTAGTATGTATATTCTGAAGGCCTTGGAGACCTCACAGTGTCCAACAAATATTCCCTTCTTTCCTGAAGGGTCCAGCTTGGTTCTCTTCTCTTTCGGGCTTCTTTCCGGAGAACATCTCTTCATGGCTTTTGAACCCAAGTGCAGTATGGGATAATTTGTTCTGTACATACACTGTTGTTCTTGCTGCTTTTGCCCATAAGTGCATTGGAAGATCTTGATCATGGATCATAGTCTTCACTGCTTCCATTATAGTTCTATTCTTTATTTCTGCTACACCATTTTGTTGAGGATTATAGGGAGTGGTGAGCTCCCTCTTGATCTCGGCATCTTTACAAAAGTTTATAAACTCTTTTGAGGTGTATTCTCCTTCATTATCTGACCTGAGTATCTTGATCTTTCTTTCAGAGAGATTCTCTATCAAGCCTTTGAATTCCTTGAGTTTACCGAACACTTCATCTTTTGATTTCAAAAAGTAAACCCAGGTTTTGCGAGAATAATCATCAATAAAAGACACATAGTATACATACCCACTTATGGAGGTTGATGGCATTGGGCCACATACATCTGAGTGAATGAGCTCCAGGACTCCTTTTGTTTTACTGTCTTTCTTCAGGAAAGGGTTCTTGATGTTCTTTCCATGTGCACATCCTTTGCACACACCTTCATGGTCAACCTTGAATTCTAGTAGACCTGTGACTGCCTTGCTTACATATGGTAATGCCTTGTAGTTAATGTGAGCTAGTCTTCTATGCCAAAGTTCACAAGGATTCTCAGTGGAATGAATCAAGGCTGCTTCTGAGTGACCTTTTAGCTTATACAAGCCACCTTCTTCTTTTCCAATAACAATTGCTTCTTCCATGGTTTTTCCTTTGGGCCACATAAGAATTTCTCCATCTATGAAAGCATCTCTAAAGCCTTTCTTATCTAGAGCTGAGATAGAAAGTAAGTTCTTTGTCAAACCCGGTACATATAGTACATCCTTCATCTTCATTGGGTCCCTCAATCAAGTTTGTAATTCAATTCTCCTACTCCTTTGATAGGGTACCGGTAATCGTCTCCAAGTGTAACTTTCTGGGGAAAGTTCTTATCTGTAAGGCAAGAGAGAATGTCTCTTTGACCTATCATGTGCCTGGAAGCACCATTATATATGAGCCAAGTGTCATCACCAGATGACACTGATCCTGAGAGGGCAGAGATTAAGACATAGTCTTCAATCTATTCTTTTATCATCTTTGTGGTGGCTCTTCATCTTCAACTGTGTGGGCATGGTGCCTCTTGTTTCTCTTCTTGAATTCTTCTCTTCTAGCTGGACAATTCTTAGCAATATGTCCCATCTTGTCACAATGGTAACATTGGTAGGATGAGAATTCTTTGATCTTTCTAAAACTTTTGGAATCTCCTTGGAGGGTGAGATTCTTTATGTATTAATTTGTTTGGGGGGTGTGACTCCTTATGTTGATGAATTTTTTTCTGGAAGTAAGACCTCTTCCTTCCTCCTTTAGTATGAGCAACTAGAGCTTGATCTTCATCTCTTGATAGTATTGCTTCTCTGTTAGCTACTCTTGTTTCTTCTTGAACGCATTCTTCCCAAAGACTATCAAAGTGTAGTTTCTCCTTTTTGGCACAAATAGTTTGGAATAATGCATTGCAAGGTCTTGTGAGACCATTAAGGGTTTTCATTATGAGTTCGTCTTCATCTAGAGTATCACCAATTGCTTCTAGTTGTTCCATGAATTGTGATATTCTAGAGAAATACTCTTGAATTGTTTCTCCTCTCTGCATCCTTGTATTTTTTAGTTGAGTTCTTAGATTCATCTTTTGGTTGATGTTCTTTCCTTCATACATCCTAGTTAGGGCATCAAACATTTATTTTGGATTCTTCTTTGAAGCCAATTGAGGAATCAAGTGATCTTTAATAGAATCTACAATGATTCTTTTGGCCCTAACTGTGTCCTTTTGGTGTTTTGCTTTAACTGCAGCATCGGTAGGTTCTCATACATCTTTAATGAATCTTGCTAGGTCATTCTCTTCAAGAATGAGTGCAATCATATACTTCTAGGCACGGAAGTTTTCCACACCTTCTAGCTTGTCAACAAGCTTAGTGCTTGCAGACATCTTTACCTGGAGCTAGGAAAATGACCCAAAATTGAAAATGCTCAGAATTTAATGTTGAACTTACCAGGAGGTGCGCTTGGCTGAGGCGAGTAGCCTAATGCAATTAGATTTCAGAAAATTCAAATTTTTCCCATTCAAACTTGACCAGCGGAATTCTGGACTGGTACTTCTGGTAGTGGTTCTAGTTTCCTTGATTTCTGGTACTGTTGGCTTTCTGGTACCAGTGAAAACTAGGGTTTCACTTTTCGGGAGTTCTATCCACTGAAAAAGTGAGTTGAGGCTGCCAAAGAGTTTGTTAGGCTAGGGCGCACTTCCTTCATGAGGTTTTAGGCTGATATTCTTCTTCAACAAAAAGCTCTAATTTTCTTGTACGTCAACAGTGACGTTTTTCTTTATCCAGTGAAAGATGCTCTCTTCAGCTTAGCTCTGATACCATGTTAAGGTTTAAGCTATTATTAGGTTTCTTTTCAATTTACTAGATAACCATAGCATAGATAGGATCACTGAGAGAAACACAATCACAAGATGCACAACATTTATCCTGGGATACCCTCATGGGGGAGAAAACCCAACAAAAACCTCCTTAATATAGATAGCCAATACAATGCCAAGACAATAAACCAAAACACTAGAGAATATCCAACACTGAGTAATGTGCCTCTCTCTTCCTTCTTCTCCCAACTGCAGCTACCAAACTTGCGCACTGGATGAGTGAATGAGTGAGTGAGATAATGAGGCGTTGGCTTCCTTTATTTATACAAACTGGCAAGTGCTGGAAAGGTGTCTCTTCACTGGGCAAGGTCGACTTGTCTTCCTAGTGGTTAAAACCACTTTAATTAGCTTGGGGGGCGACTTCTCAATTTGCATATTATATTTAGGGTTTGGCCAATCCACAAAAGGGGATTTGGTCAATTACAATGCCTGACATCATCAATTTGCAAAAGGGGATTGATCTAATGAATAATAACTCAATAATAAATAGAATACTCTTTGCAGTTACAATATCTCAACACGGGATTCTCCCCTTGAGGTGATTTCATCATCACTAATGCAAGGGGAGTGTCTATCTAAGGTGACAGTGGGTAGGTACTCCCGTAGTTGTCTCACCTTTGTGACTTGGGTTGGGCTTTGCCCAAGCTATAGTCTGTGCGATATCAAGGAGAACGCAAAGGAAGAGAAGGATGACAATGGATAGTGTTGTATTATTGACATCAGAGAAGACTATGTTCGTTGCAAAAAAAAGAACCATGTCAGTGAATTGTTGGGGGTAGGAGTGGCCATGTCACACGCCACTAAACAAGGCCAGAGAAGAAGAAAGAGAAGCAGACGAAATGAGGAGAGAACTGGAATCTCTCAGGCATCAAGTACATTACTATAAAGACATTATTGAAGTTGTGTTAATCCTAAAGGGAGACTTTGCAAAAGAACACAATAGATACAAGTATACAAGTTAGTCAAAGATAAATTTATGAAGAGAATTGCAGATTACCAACAAGAAACCTTGTTGTGCAGTCTAGAATATAAGGAAATGCTTAAATGGAGCAAAAAGGCATCCAGGACAATGGATCAAATTGAGTATATCAGAGAAATCCAAAAAGTCGAAGGTGGTGAAGATCTTGGCATTAGAATTTTGACAAATGATAGCATTACAAGAATGCACGCAGTTGCGAAATACTGAGAGCGTTTAGCCATCGAGCCAAAAAACTAAATGGAGGAATAGTGGTTAGCTTGCCTCAAATCGTGGAAGAAGATCAATGAAGCCATGACAGATCTCCAACTACCAAGGTTTGGGCCACCAAATGACTTTCAGGAGTTAGAGGAAGTGAAGTCCGAGTTTCAGCAAAGTGATGGAAAAAGTGAGGAGGATATCAAGGAAATCACTACAATGGAACGCGACCAAATGAGAAAGTATATGGTCAGCAAAGTCAAAGCAACCAATAGGCTGGAGCAGTTGATTCCAGAGATAGCTAAGTACATGCAGTGTTTCAGAGAGATGAGGGAAACCCTCAATTCTCCAATGGATCAACATTGGTTCTTGTTCATGCATACATGTGAGGATTTGTTCGCTCAATGGGTGGGCTATGGTGGCGAGCATGCAATTGATGAGTCACCTAGTTCGTGCCAGTCATCTTAGCATGCAAAAAAAAATTATATATGTCAATTTTGCATGAAGTAGAATTTACTATGTTTAATAAAAAAGTTTTAATAAATAGAGGGATCGACCAAGGAAGAACAGGTCGATGGATTGTAACTGAAATTTTGTATTACTTTTGCTAAGAACTATTTTTTGGAAGTTTCATTCAAAAGCTTGGAACGAGCCAAGGCGTTTTACCAAATCTATGTGTTTGCTCAACATAACGGGCTATTCTACAATTGTGTAAATATTCCAGGCATCTAGTAAGATTTTTTATACTATTAAGTTATCTAATTTTCAAGATTATTTGGAATATCCACAGTATATTATTTGTTGTTTGTCAATGTTTCAAATCCATACCAAGATCCATCTTCAGGACACAAAGTCGAAGAGATAAGATGAGAAGAGCAACAATAAATAACAAAGAATGAAAGAAAATAATAAAAACCAAGACGTTGGCTCTTGAATAAAAAGAGAGGGAAAATGACACAAAAACCTAAGAGAAAAAAGGAAGAAAGGAGGCATACAAGCGGAAGCAAATCAATTAATAAGAAATAAAACAATAAAAATTAATAATAGACACTTATAATATTAATTTAATTAAAATATTAATGTTATAAATGACTACTAATAGTACTAATGTTAATACTATTAATACAATACATTAATATTATAAATATTAGTACTATTAAAATTAATGTTATTAATACTCTAAAATTAATACTATTAATAAGTACATTAATTTAATAATAATAATGCTAATACGTTTAATACAATACATTAATACTATCAATAATAGTACTAATGCTAATACTATTAATATTGTACATTAATATTATTAATATTAGTACTATTAACTGTAGCACACCTTTTTATTGTCAAGGCTTTTATCGCTCTCTGTTACCAATCTGTACACACCTTTTGCATAACTCATACAGGCATTATATAATCCACATGCATTTAAGCAAATAAATACATTTAAGCTCAGAGTAAGCATAAGAATTATTACTCACATAAATAATCCATGGCAATAACATGGCAATAACATGAATCCAAATGCACAGCAAAATACATGATAATTATAATACACAGAGATACAAAAACATAATTAAAGCATCATCTGGTACTTATCTTTGAAACAGTGGCAGTTCCACCAACCAAGTGCAGGCCTTCCACGAACCTCCCAGCCTTAGACCGCACTGCTCATCAACTTAACAGTGGGTCACCCCCGAGTTGGGGCTAAGCTCCACCCCAAGACAAGGAATCCTAGGCTAGGCTGAGGTTACAGGGAAAACAGCACACAGTCACAAGGAAGGAATTCACTTCCAGGAACCACTCATGCTCACTACCCACAGACGCTCCTTCCCCATATGCATGTTCCACCCCAGGAGTATACACCTTCTCTGTCACCTAGACAGTCCTTCGGTTGCTAACCTCCCTTGCCTTGGGTTACAGCAAGAGACCGGATCGGAAGTCTTCGAGCTCTGTGGCAATTACAGGGTTCCTTCCAGGGGTTCTCTCCTTCCTCTGCGCACTCTCTCACCTGGAGAGAATCGCTCACAGGCCAACAACCTGTTCTTCCAGCCTCAATCACCTCTCTCACCTAAAGAGAGTGTTGAACAACTGGCCAACAATCCACACGCAGTCCAGTACTGCGTGGCCACAGCAACCCACGGGAAAACAGACATAGGCTTTCCCAAATTGGTTCAGCAATCACAGGATGGTCTCACAGTCATGGCTTCGGGACAGGGACTCCACGCACAGGCTCGCTCTATCAGATAAAGGATGCATCGGCTTTCCGAATTTGACACATGCTCTCTCCAAATCAACACTGCGGCTCTTGGTTCAAAGGGTGTACGGGGTATACTCTTACAGAGGTTGGGTCGGACATACCGTTCAACAGATCGGGTCCAATGAAGGAGAAACCCCTATCATAGCTCGATTCAGTAGTTTTCACTGCCATTACAGCATAGTCACACAGCTATGGTTTCGGGATTGCGTGACCAGCAATTCCCGCAGGGGTCGACACAGACTCCACGGCTCCGAACAGAGGTGTACTGGCTCTTCAGAACAAACACAGGCTTTTTCCCCGTTTCAGAATTGCACGAGGGTCTCTTGCCGAGGTCATACGGTTCACGCTCAGGACAGTCTAGGGTCGAATGGAGGAGGAACCCCCCAACACGGCTCGTCTCAGCCTTTTATTGCATGCGCCAGGGTTGACACTTGTCACCCATGCGACTGCATGCGTTCCTTCAGCATGTGTTCCTCCCACCATTTGGAAAATCACATGTCCTTCCAAAAGGACTTAGGTTAAAACATATAATGCACATATATTTTGGAATAATATTAAAATATTATTCCCAAGGCTTAAGCCCCTAGGCTCAACACTTAGCCCCTAATCCCTTGCCCACTCTGTGGATGCTTAGTCCCCCATCAATCATTCATCGTGTCGGCCTGCACGCGGTGGTGTTTATATTTTTATTAATGCTTTGCATGATTACATATACAAAAGCAGGCTCTTGGCCTTCAACACTTAGGCTCCCTGGCCTAATAATCACATAAGCCCCCAGCTTATATAAACTTGGCTCACCAGCCTAATAAAATATACTTACAATTCATAATGCAAGCTTTACATCAGGGCTCGGGCTTGGGGACATTACATTAACATTAATAATATGATACTCAAATTAATGATTTAAGTAAATATTTATTTATTAGTAAAAGAACAAGTATAATGGAAAGATAGACTTAACCTACAAAACTAACTAGCCACTAACAACGGAATTCGAAAAACAAAGAGAAATGAATGAGAGGCAACAACAACAAACAAAATGACAAAGAAATTATGGGGAATGAGAGGGAAAACAAAAGCCAAAGAATGAAAGGACCACCTATTCAACTAGGGGGTCAACTCCATGTACCATGAAGATATGCATCATCAGATGCTACCAAGTCAGAGACTTCCTGGTTCTACAAGACATGTTTTGGCCTTCAAAACACGTTTTTGTAATGGAATTTATGCTCCCCTGCATGGGATAATAATGTAATAGGTCTGCATAGATCATAGTTAGGCCGGTTAACTTAGGACTTCATCATTAGGGGAGTCCTTTCACTGAGTGTTTTTTTTCCTCGGGTTATTAATTTGGCCGAACCAGCCTTATTAATTTCCCTTGAGTTTTTCACTCCCACAATAATTCCTCCAAAGTGGTGAAAGGCGTTCTAATGGTTTCGTCCTCTGGTGCCTAGTGTCTAGGAATGTTGTAAATGACCATGTAAGACATCTCTCAAAGTTTTGCAGAATTCCGTAGAGTCTAGATACGTTTTTTTTTTTTTATTAAAATTGCCTAAGTTGGGTAATTTTAATTATTTTTAATTATCTTTTGATAAAAAATGTAAAAACTAGGACCTTGGGATTTTTTGATAGGGGTATTTATACTCAAAAGAAATGGAATGAGACCCCCTACACCCTTGGACCAAGTTTCATCTCAGTTGGACAAGTTTTTCTAGGTGTTTGTCCATGAGGAGTCTTAGTCAGTCAAAAAGAATAATTTAATTGCTAGTCACGAGTCATGACATAGTAAAAATGTCATTTTTTGTAAAATTGAGCTAAATGTTCGAAGTAAAGGTGGGAGACGATGTTTTTGCCTAAGCCTATCCTATCCTATCCTAACCTTTTCCTACCCATTTCACACCCCCTAGACATAATACCCACTTCAAACAATTCACCCCCCAAGGGGAATTGCAGCCCCCTCGTGAGAAAACATTAGAACATGCAAATATTAAAGGTGTGGGGCCCTCTCTCCCTTGGTGTGCCCTCCCAAGCCTTCCACAACACCCTTTTGGCTTGGCCCACACCCTCCACCTCATCAATTCATGCCTCTAACCCTAGAGTTGCGCCCCCCTCGTTGAGATCCTCACATTTGCTTGGTGGTGGACACTTGGCTTTGATCCAAGAAGAGTCACTTTGCCTCTCCAAGTATAAATGAAGGCCCTCTCGCCCTCATTTCCTCACCCATTCCTGTGCCATTGTTATGCTACCAAATTTTCTCCTCATCTCTCCCATCTTGCTCTCATCATTCTTGCTCTCACATTTGGAGAGGAACTTGTAGCAACTAGTTGCTGCAACTTCCTACATGGTAATAGAAAGAGCTTTGGAGGACATTGGTGTATCAAAGATTTGTCTTGGTGCATTTGGATTGGAGGTGACATTGTTTCTTGTTGGAGCATTTCTTTGAGATATAGAGTAGATTTCCCAAGCAAACTGTAGATTTTCAATAGTGTAGTTGTAGATCTATATGAGTAGAGTAGTGGATATTACAAATTAGTTTGTGTTATTTCTCTATCTCACTCATTTTTTCTCTTATCTCACAAGTTTGTTTCACAAGTTGCAAGTTATCTCAAGGGTTTGCAAGGCTAGCTTTGAGATAGAAGCTTGCCTTCACAACCCACTTGAACCTCCTTACTTTCTAGCATTCATTTTCTGTTCATACATATTCAGAAATTTGGCTTTGCTAACAATTTTGAATAGGTCAATACATTATTATATTTGCTGAAATTTTTATGCAGAAAATTTCTGTGTAAAAACTGAAATTTTCTTGACATTTTTATGTGTTTTGCAGCATTTCCAGCAAGCAATAGCTTGTTGTTTTTTGTAGATTCTCGCCAATACAAGGGGAAGTGCTGCTCAAATTTGGCCATAAAACACTCAAGGAAGGCCATACTTAGTTGGGTAACAATACCCATCTTATCTCTCTCATTTCCTAGCATTGTAGCAAGCCCTAGGGAGTCCCTAAGAAGCTTGCATAATTGTTAATAATTTTTTGTAATTTGTAAACTGGTTTAGTGCCTACATCTTGGTGTGAGCTTGGTTTAGCCAACACCCAAAACCGTAAGGCTAGGATAGCTATTTAATTTTCTGCAATTTCCCTTTCATTTGTTTGCCCCACTTGTCACTAGGACAAGGTTGTGTGGCTAGTTGTTTAGCATTTTATTTCATTCTTTCTCAACCCTCTTTGGCACAAAATAGGAAGGCTTGCCTCCACCTTGTGCCATTGTAAGTGGTTTGCTTAGTTTAGTTTGTTATTTCAAGCATTTATTTTCTAATTATTCCCTACATCTTGGAGTGAGTTTGGCTTAGCCAACCCCCAAAATCGTATGGCTAGTTTAATGTCTTGATTCTAATGTGTTTAACAGCTTAAAATTATCTAAAAGTAGGAGCAACACACTAATACTAACTTAGGCCCATGGAGGCATAGGAGTCTATTTTATGCTTTCTCAATCTTTTACTTGCAAGTTTACATTTCATTAAGTACTTGTTTCTAGTTCATAATCTTTCACAAGAACTTTCATTTTATTGCAAGTATTATGGGCATGTGGTGAATGGTTTAAGGCGATTTGTATTTCATTTCTTGCAAATTATCAAGTTCTTTTATGCTACCTCAAGCTTTATCTTTTGTTTAAGAACTTTCACTATTGCAAGCATTTCAATTTCGTTTTTGGTTCAAGCATCTAACTTTTGGCAAGCAACATCTTACCCAACACCACACTAACTCAATTTTTTCTAGTTTCATAGGCCTAAAATTTATTAGACTTAGTAGGGAACCCATTACTGACCCAACTTTGCCACTTAAACGGGGATTGAAAGGAAGCAACAGAAGGTGATAGGTCGGGGACAATCTCATGGCGCTCAACGTCCTTTCCGGGAGTACTTCCTTCCTTGGGTTGGCCTGTGGAGCTAGGGTGAGGCCTTGTTTGCCTCACTTCTTGAGCACCCAACGACTACTTGGTACAAGCAGGAGGAGTCTTGAGGTTCACACTTAGTTAGGATTCACTTTTAACTTAATAACTCTAATAATCCTTAATCCACGTTCAACCATTGGGACTTTCACTTTGGCACTTACATCTTGTGGTTTAACATTTAAATCTTGTAAGCTCTCACTTATCATTTACTTTTCATGCAAGTTAATGTTGTGCATGAATAACTAAGTGGTTCTTAAGTTGCGCCCTTTGCCCTTGGAGACTTGTTTTAGGCATTCATTTCTCATTTTAAGATGTGTGTTGATATATTGGATCAACCCTCCTTGAAGTTGCGCATCCTTTGGAGGCACTTTATTGTTGGGCTCTGTGTAATTTGTGTTTGCCATTGAAAGCAATCACAATAGAGTTGTGCATCCTTTGGAGACACTATCTTGTTGAACATGCTAGGCTTGATGTGTTGGTAATTGCTTTCCATTTGAGTATCTTCTTTCTTGCACAATAAAGTAGTTGGGTTAGTGTTGTATCTTTGTTAATACTTGGATATTTCATGTATCTTATGTTTAGTTGTATCTCCTAGATCTCATTTTGTAACTTTGTATCTAGTTGTTATATATTTGTATCTAGTCTTGTTCTTTGTAATCTTGTGTAAACTTTGTAAAATCTATCTCCCTCAAACTATAGTTGACCCCTTGCCCAACCTTAGGTACTAGTCTTAGTTGTCCTAGGAAAAGGCTTGTCTCTCATTTAAAATGTTGCACATTGCATTGTTGCCTTTGCATATAGGCTAGATCTTTCCCCCTAATCGTTTAACTAATTAAAACCAACTCCTAGAATTCAACATTTAATCTCATCTAGTAACTAGGGTCTACCCCCCTTGGCTTCCCTAGGAGTAAGCCTAGACGAAAGAGGTTCAAGTCAAAGTGACAACGTGGGCTTTGAACCTAGGGCATTGTGCCTCCAAGGACACACTAAGTGAGAAGGACTTAGCTCACATTTGCAAGTGTGTATAAGGACGGCAACATCTTTGGCGCCGTTTCCAAGGATAAGTCTTTTATCCTTGGTCTAAACAACTTATTTAATTTATTTTTTAAGAAATAAGTAATAAACTTTAGTCCCTAAAATTTTTAACTTGCATTGGTTGTTTTTGTTTGCTTTCTTTCCAAGTGGTGACTCCATTGAACAAATCTGTCAAGTATACTACTAGGAACACTTCACAAGGAGTGATTTATTCTTTTCCTGAACCTGAAAAGGTTTATAGGAGGAGGTTAATCGCCTTGTTCCTAGAAGGCTACTTGAAAGTCTTGGAGAAGAAGCACTCACTGATATCCAATACTTGTTCCAAACTAATAATCAACAAACTGTTAATACTCCCACTAATGATCCTAATGCAACCACGAGTTTGTTTTAGAGGCCTTTGAATTTTGCGGCAATCCAAGGGGCTCCTCACGCGGTTCTTGAAAAGGCCATTGATAAGTTGCCATGTTTTCAGGGGAATAATGTTGTCAATGTTCACTCTCACATCCTAAATTTTAATCTGTGTCTCGAAGTATTGTAATGGTCATAATGAAGAGGATGTTAAGATGACATTATTTGTGTACTCTTTAGAGGGTGATGCTGCA
>ML802736.1:63314-79717 GCA_009831015.1 Picea engelmannii | reverse complement strand
GTATAGAGGCATTACCTACCAAAGGAATGGAAATAGAAGTCAAGATAGAAATCAAGCAAACATTCCCAAGGTAGCCCCAATCCCTCCTAAGTCAAATGTGCATGTTAACTCAGAATTGAATATTGACTTGGGTGGATGGTTAAGTAATGTGAAAATGTTGGTGCCTGTGTCAGAAATAATGAAGATTCCTTCTCAGAGGGAGAAGCTACTCAGAGCCATAGAAAATCCTTCTCAGAATAATGTTGACATTCCACCAGCAATAGCTTATCAGGATGCACCGGTTATTTTGCAAAATATGGATAGGGGAAATGAAAAGAATAGACCTTTTTACCTATCCTTGCTCATGAACGATTTTATTCTTCATTATTGTATGCTTAATTCAGGAGCTAGCTCAAATGTTATGACTAAGAAAGTAATGGAACAATTAAACTTAAGAATAACTAGACCTTATCATAACATTTGTGCTATGGATAGCAAGACAATTCAGGTGCATGGTTTGATTAAAGGATTACAAGTACACTTGGTTGCATTATCAGACATTATGATAAAGATGGGCATTGTTGTAATTGATGTGTCGGATGCTTGGCATATGTTGCTTTCTAGGAAGACAGTTGCATATTTAGGTGGTAATTTACAAATGGATTTAACTTATGCCACCATTCCAACTCCAAATGGTTCAATGTTTAGATTAAATAGAGAGTTGGAGAAAAAGTATCATGTGGAAGATCCTAGGAAAAAGAAAAACGAGATTGTGTATCGTGAAGTAGAAATGGGATATTATAAGATAGAGTCTACTCCTATGTCATCTACCAAGATGGAACTTAACAGTAAACCCCCAAGCATTTGTAGTCTTTGGGACACCATGGATTCTTTTGATGGGCTTTTTCTTGAGGAAGATTTGGATAAAGTAGATAATGGTTTGCTCTTTCAGAATTAAAGTCAGAGTTGGAATTTTCAATGGGAAATGTGTTATCAGCTCAGCCTTCATCAAAGGAATCAGTTAGAGGTCAGAATTAGTCAGATAGAATTGTTAGGCCACACCCCCTTCATTTTTTAGAAATTGGGAAAATCAAAGATAGAATCTGTGATGAAAATCCGATGGAAAGTAGTAAGAATAATAAGGTTAGTATTGATCAAGTAAAGTATATCATCCCTAAATAAAGGTATGTCAATCCTTTTAAGAAAAAATTAAGTTCAGAACCTTGTCACTTGGCACCTATGGAAAACCATCAGAAAATTTTTAAGGAGGATTGTCCCAAGTGGCTTGGCCCACACCCTCCACCTCACTCAACATCACCCTTTTGGCTTGGCCCACACCCTCCACCTCACTCCACCTCATCAATTCATGCCTCTAACCCTAGAGTTGCGCCCCCCTCCTTGAGATCCTCACATTTGCTTGGTGGTGGACACTTGGCTTTGATCCAAGAGGGGTCATTTTGCCTCTCCAAGTATAAATGAAGTCCCTCTCGCCCTCATTTCCTCACCCATTCTTGTGCTATTGTTATGCTACCAAATTTACTTCTCATGTCTCATCATTCTTGCTCTCACATTTGGAGAGCAACTTGTAGCAACTAGTTGTTGCAACTTCCTACTTGGAAATAGAAAGAGCTTTGGAGGACATTGGTCTATCAAAGATTTGTCTTGGTGCATTTGGATTCGAGGTGACATTGTTTCTTGTTGGAGCATTTCTTTGAGATATAAAGTAGATTTCCCAAGCAAACTAGTTTGATTGGATAGATTTTCAATAGTGTAGTTCTAGATCTATATGAGTAGAGTAGTGGATATTACAATTTAGTTTGTGTTATTTCTCTATCTCACTCATTTTTGCTCTTATCTCACAAGTTTGTTTCAAAAGTTGCAGGTTATCTCAAGGGTTTGCAAGGCTAACTTTGAGCTAGAAGCTTGCCTTCACAATCCACTTGAACCTCCTTACTTTATAGCATTCATTTTTTGTTCATACATATTCAGAAATTTGGCTTTGCTAACAATCTAGAATAGGTCAATACATTATTATATTTGCTGAAATTTTTATGCAGAAAATTTATGTGTAAAAACTGAAATTTTCTTAACATTTTTATTTGTTCTGCAGCGTTTCCAGCAAGCAATAGCTTGTTGTTTTTTGTAGATTCTCGCCAATACAAAGGGAAGTGCTGCTCAAATTTGGTCATAAAACACTCAAGGAAGGCCATACTTAGTTGGGTAACAATACCCATCTTCTCTCTCTCATTTTCTACTTAGTTGGGTAACAATACCCATCTTCTCTCTCTCATTTTCTAAAATTTTTGTTAATAATTTTCTGTAATTTGTAAACTAGTTTAGTGCCTACATCTTGGTGTGAGCTTGGCTTAGCCAACCCCCAAAACCGTAAGGCTAGGATAGCTCTTTAATTTTCTGCAATTTCCCTTTCATTTGTTTGCCCCACTTGTCACTAGGACAAGGTTGTGTGGCTACTTGTTTTAGCATTTTATTTCTTTCTTTCTCAACCCTCTTTGGCACAAAATAAGAAGGCTTGCCTCCACCTTGTGCCATTGTAAGTGGTTTGCTTAGTTTAGTTTGTTATTTCAAGCATTTATTTTCTAATTATTGCCTACATCTTGGAGTGAGCTTGGCTTATCCAATCCCCAAAATCGTATGGCTAGTTTAATGTCTTGCTTCTAATGTGTTCAATGGCTTAAAATTATCTAGAAGTAGGAGCAACACACTAATACTAGCTTAGGCCCATGGAAGCATAGGAGTCTATTTTATGCTTTCTCAATCTTCTACTTGCAAGTTTACATTTCATTAAGTACTTGTTTCTTGTTCATAATCTTTCACAAGAACTTTCATTTTATTGCAAGTATCATGGGCATGTGGTGAATGGTTTAAGGCAATTTGTATTTCATTTCTTGCAAATTATCAAGTTCTTTTATGCTACCTCAAGCTTTATCTTTTGTTTAAGAACTTTCACTATTGCAAGCATTTCAATTTTGTTTTTGGTTTAAGCATCTAACGTTTGGCAAGCAACATCTTGCCCAACACCACACTAACTCAATTTATTCTAGTTTCATAGGCCTTAAATTTATTAGACTTAGTAGGGAACCCATTACTGACCCAACTTTGCCACTTAAACAGGGATTGAAAGGAAGCAACGGAAGGTGATAGGTCGGGAACGATCTCGTGGCGCTCAGCATCCTTTCCGGGAGTACTTCTTTCCTTGGGTTGACCTGTGGAGCTAGGGTGAGGCCTTGTTTGCCTCACTTAGTGAACACCCAGCAACAACTTGGTACAAGCGGGGGAGTCTTGAGGTTGACACTTAGTTAGGATTCACTTTTAACTTAATAACTCTAATAATCCTTAATCCACTTTCAACCATTGGGACTTTCACTTTGGCACTTACATCTTCTGGTTTAACATTTAAATCTTGCAAGCTCTCACTTATCATTTACTTTTCATCCAAGTTACTGTTGTGGATGAATAACTAAGTGGTTCTTAAGTTGCGCCCTTTGCCCTTGCAGGTTGGTTTTAGGCATTCATTTCTCATTTTAAGTTGTGTGTTGATATATTGGATTAGCCCTGCTTGAAGTTGCGCATCTTTGGAGGCACTTCATTGTTGGATTTTGTGTAATTTGTGTTTTCCATTGAAAGAAGTCACAATAGAGTTGTGCATCCTTTGGAGACACTCTCTTGTTGAGCATGCTAGGCTTGATGTGTTGGTAATTGCTTTCCATTTGAGTATCTTCTTTCTTGCATAATCAAGTAGTTGGTTTAGTGTTGTATCTTTGTTAATAATTGGATCTTTCATGTATCTTATGTTTAGTTGTATCTCCTAGATCTCATTTTGTAACTTTGTATCTAGTCTTGTTCTTTGTAATCTTGTGTAAAATTTGTAAAATCTATCTCCCTCAAACTATAGTTGACCCCTTGCCCAACCTTAGGCACTAGTCTTAGTTGTCCTAGGAAAAGGCTTGTCTCTCATTTAAGTTGTTGCACATTGCATTGTTGCCTTTGCATATAGGCTAGATCTTTCCCCCTAATCTTTTAACTAATTAAAACCAACTCCTAGAATTCAACGTTTGATCTCATCTAGTAACTAGGGTCTACCCCCCTTGCTTCCATAGGAGTAAGCCTAGACGGAAGAGGTCCAAGTCAAAGTGACAACATGGGCTTTGAACCTAGGCATTGTGCCTCCAAGTACACATTAAGTGAGCAGGACTTAGCTCATGTTTGCAAGTGTGTATAAGGATAGCAACAGAATGAAAGGACCAAAACAAAACATGGAGGTCAAGGGAAAATCTATCTATACTAACTTGTTTCTTCTGTGGTAGATCAAAGGGAACCAATTCTCGCTAATCTCTAGACCATTCTCTCTATTCAGGTTGTTGGGATGCTTAATGATTTCCATAGATTCTCTAATTTGACACTTAAAAAAGTGATCTTCGTTTGCCGGAATTTTGGTGTCCCCTAAGCACATGTGGTGTTTTGTTGTAAGGGAGTGCTCTGCTAATGCTAAGGTGCGAGTATGTTCATTCATGATATCGGTTCCATGCTCTTTAATCCTAACTTGAAAGGAACGGCATGTTTCTCCAATGAAACATCTACCACATAAGCACTCAACTTTGTATACCCTGTTATACTGACGATGGTCAAGGTTGTCTTTGACGGATCTCATTTTCTGCTTAATGGTCATTGGTGGCTTGAAAGAGGTCTTGATCTATTTCTTACTCAAGACTTTGGCGATCATGTCAGTCACCCCTTGAATGTAAGGAAAGTAAGTGATCTTACCGAGGGAATGGTTGTTAAGGGACCGAGGCCCATTAGTTGTTCTTTCCAGGGATTTTCTTATCTCATTTATAATGTCCTTGTCCTTGTAGCCTATGCTTTTGAAGACCTTGGATAGGTGATCTTTTTCATGCTCCAGGTGCTCTAATTTTATCGAATGAATCGTTCGATACTTTTGGTGAAAGAGTTTGTTTTCTTTAATTAGTTTTATTTCTTTATGATATGGAAGGTTGCGGAATTATTTATGAACATCCTGTTGTTATAAATTTGTTCTTTGCTGGTATAATTAGTCAATTGCTTTCCTAAAAAAAATATCTATTGGATAATGTGTTGGTAGCATAATTATTTTTGTATGAATCCAGAACCCTAGATATTTCTCATTTACTGTGCTAATAGGTTATCCTTAACACAAACCTCTCCATACGCACTAGAGCATTTCTCTTCCGTGGTAGATAATAATCAAACAGAAAACATTAAAAGAGAATAGAAAGAATGAAACTAAATAACTCATAAAGCCCATCGAATGGTTGTTGGACTATTAACCCAGAGGATTATTCCATACCAAACAAGGAAGAGTCTAATTGGCCCTTTTCCTTGGTTTTAATCCCTACTGTTGAGAACTAAGAGTCCAGCACCCTCAACAGACCCTTAATACCTAGAACTCATTAAAAAACACATCTAGGATACACAACTACCACTAAAGTGATCATTATTTCTCAACACCCCTACCTAATGAAAACTCTAACAAAATCATGATACAAAACATTCAATATCTTTAATTAAGGCACTAACTTGCCTAATACTACGATTTAACACCCTAATATGCAAATTCTAAACCGGTTCTAGAATCAATGTCGCCAACGAGTTATCTCCTATGTACGACTTATTCATGTGTTGGTGCACTTTAACACAACATTCCCTTTATTAGAGGACAACTCCTTAGTCCACCATTGACTCAACCTTAGAGTGTACAACTCCCTTGGATCAAAATAAGTCATTCATGACTTTCGCAACATTGCTTGTACTATTCAATATCTTTAACTAAGCCACTAATTTGCTCAATACTTTGATTTAACACCCTAACATAGCAAATTCTAAACCAGCTCTAGAATTGGTGATGTTGATGTTTTTGTAGGTGCGAGAGGTATTAACCTCCATGGATAAACATTTGACTAGAATAGAATATTCTGGAAGAAAGAGAAAATCTAAACATATGTGTGAAAACCTTGGAAGACAAGTCGGCTCAGCAGAATAAGTAATATTGAAGTATTATATGCAGAAAAGGACAGGTCGGCCTTGCTTGAAGAGACACATGTTCACCCGGCCAGATTAGTATAAATAGAAGGCGCTTGAGCTCATTTGGTAACACACACACACACACACACACTCAAGAAAGTGGTGCGCAAGTCTAGAGGAAGAGTGCAGTTGCAACCACTGTAGCTGGGTACTGGTCTTGGTTTGTGGTTTGGGACTTTCTGCTTAGTACGCTACCTTTGGAGAAAGGTGCGCTCTCTCTCTCTCTCTTGGGTATCCTTTGGGTCTAGTGTTGCTTCCGGAATCATTCTATCTGTCAAAGGGTACGGTGCTCGAGGGTGGTTGCATGCCTATGGTTGGGTGACAATATTGTGATATTGGCTATGGTGAAACAAGCACAACATTCTAACAGGTTATGGGCCCACACCACCTTCGGAACAGTCTAACCACTGGAAGGTAGATCCAAAGCTCTTTGTCAAGCTCATTGTAGCACAATTGCAGTTGCAAAGCTAGTTCCTTCGTGCCAGTTGCAACACCAGTTGCAGTGCCAGTTGCAGTGCCAACACCAGCTGCAGTACCAGTTGTAGTGAAAGTTTTTGTGAAGTATTGGGACTAATTTTTGGTTATCCTAGTGCACCCTAACCTAGCACATCTCCTGGTGCCCTCAGCCATCAAAAACGTCAAAGTTGAATTTTTGGGTCAAAGTCAAGGTTTGACTGGTCAAAGTCAAAAGACTGGTCAAGGTCAAAGTCAAAGACAGTCATGACTTCCTCAATAAAATCAGAGTGGCATAGCAAAAGCATGGTCTCCTGGTAGAGCATGGAAGACAAGAATTGACATCATCCTTGCAAAGAACAAAGGGCAAAATTATAGAACCACAGACTGAAGAGCATGCGTCAAAGGATGAAGAGTTTGATTCTTGGAGCTTCCAGGCACATGAACGTGGACTACGAGAAACAATAAAAAGAAACTACTATAGATCTGAATCTCTGGAAAGAAAAGAGATCTTTGTCCAAGAAGCAATCGTAGAGCCAGAAAGATTTCAGATCTAATACATTTAGAGGAACAACACACTCTCCAAGTTGGAAAGAATACTTGTCTCAGAAGAAAAGCAACTCAAGCGGAACAATAGCCAGACTCCAGGTTTGCATATCAAGTTTGATATTTTTATTATTGTTGCTTAAGTGAGTATTGCAATCCTTTAGATTTTATTAATGTTAGGAACAAATGAATACTTAGTAGAATGTACTATTAATATAAATGCTTTTTGTACTTAATTGCAATATGAACTAACATCTCCTCTAGGAGATATTTCTTGTTCTATTTCTCAGGCAGGACACCATGGTAATGCTATAATGAATTACCATGAAATTGATATGTTCTTATATAAAATGCTATTACATTGGAAATATTTTTTCTCTTGTTGTTTCTGTTTCGGGCAGGTTATCCTACATATTCCAGGAAGGTTACCATAGAAAAGCAAGACTTGAAATGACTCAGAGGGAGTCAGTGATCAGGAAAAAGCAAGGTTTCGTGACACTTTGCAAGATGCATAGGGACATGCAACAGACGGAAGCGTGGTTCGAGGATTCTCTCAGTTAAAGGGAGTTGATGGCAGAATTCGAAAAGAAGGATCTTGTACGCCTTCGTGTCGAGTTGTAGGTCTTTGTGCCGAGTTGTAGGCTTTTGTGCCGAGTTGTAGGCCTTTGTACCGAGTTGTAGGCCTTTGTGCCGAGTTGTAGGCTTCGTGTCGAGTTGTAGGCCTTTGTGTCGAGTTGTAGGCTTTGTGCTAAGTTGTAGGCCTTGTGTCAAGTTGTAGGTTTCATGTCGAGTTGTAGGCTTCATGTCGAGTTGTAAGATTTATGTCGAGCTATAGGTTAGTCCAGTGAGATGGTCTAGTGTGCCAAGTTGTTGCTACACCAATGAGACAGTCTGGTATGCTAGTGGCGTAGTCGAGAACCTTTATGGTTGTGATGGTGTTGCTCATAATATGATCTGGGTGATCATGAGATAGGCTTTGTAGCTCTGGTGATGTTACCAGCCTGTAAGACCATGTAGGTCTTATGCCATGTGAGATGGATGGATAATGATGATAGTAATGATGATACTCACGACATTGGTGTAGCCATGGGTGAGCACGTCATGCGAGTGTAGCCCATGACGATGATGGTAACACACTACGAGGTGTTGCTCTAGTGTTCTCTAACAGGTTGTGGCCCCTAGACGAGATTGACAGGTCCACATGGGTGTAGCCATGTGTGACGTAATGATGCTACCAATAGCATGGTCTGCGTAACCATGACGAGAGGATCATGGCATAGAAAGTAAGGCTATGAAGACCAGAAGGGAACATCATGGGTAAATAACTCCCTAGCTAAGAGGGAGTATTGATGTTTTGGTAGCTGGGGGAGGTATTAACCTCCATGGATAAACATTTGACTAGAATAGAATATTCTGGAAGCAAGAGAAAACCTAAACAGATGTGTGAAAACATTGGAAGACAAGTCGACTAGGCAGAATAAGTAATATTGAAGTATTATATGCAGAAAAGGGCAGGTCGACCCCGCTTGAAAAGACACATGTTCACCTGGACAGATTAGTATAAATAGAAGGCGCTTGAGCTCATTTAGAAACACAGACGCACTCAAAAAAGTGGTGCGCAAGTCTAAAGGAAGATTGCAGTTGCAACGACTGCAGTTGGGTACTGATCTTGGTCTGTGGTTTGGGACTTTCTGCTTGGTGCGTTACCTTTGGAGAAAGGTGCGCTCTCTCTCTCTCTCTTGGTTATCCTTTGGGTCTAGTGTTGCTTCCGGAATCATTATATTTGTCAAAGGTTACGGTGCTCGGGGGTGGCTGCATGCCTATGGTTGGGTGACAATATTGTGATATTGTCTATATGGTGAAACAAGCACAACATTCTAACAAGTGCCTCCAACAAGTTATCTCCTACCTACAACTCATTCGTGCATTGGTGCACTTTAACACAACAGTCCCTTTGTTAAAGGACTTTTTCTTAGTCCACCATTGTCTCAACCTTGGAGTGTACAAATCCTTTGGATCAAAATAAGTCCTTCATGACTTTCACAACATTGCTTGTATCATTCTTCCCTTTCTTGGTAAAATCTACCTTCTTCCTACAGTTTTTCTTTAAATTTCCCCATTTGTTGCAACGGTAACAAGTATTGTTGTCTTGGGGTGGTAATGCATTTGATGACAACACCATTTTCCTTTTGCTTCTCATTGTTTTTTATTGTAAAGGCATTTTCAATAGCTTTTCCACTCCCACTTTGTTTCAATGGCATGCACTTCAATGTGACATTTAATTTGGTCACAAAATCCTTGTAGGACATTTGTAGGTTGTTGAGAGCCATTGAGACAAGTTCCTTGTCTTGTATCTTTTCACCACTGGTTGCAAGTTGATACTTTAGTGAAAATGGTGTAAGTTTCACTTTCGGCCATGACCAACCTTATTATATAATCATTATTATATTTCTAGGTTTGGCTAAGGCTGACCTTGTACACATAGGCTTATAATCACTCTTTGGGAAAGCACCCTACCTCTTGCATTGCACATATATAACCAACTCTCATTTGTAATTCATCATAGTGTGTGTTTTACATTCTTAATAGAATCATTTTCCTAAGGGCACCTATCAAGTGTAGCACCCTCTCTTGTGCATAGGCGTATTTCTCTTTCTAACACACTTATTCACGACTTCACTCTCTCTCTAAGTTTGCCTCCTCTTGGCTGATTTAGCTTAAAGTGTTGCATTACCCTAGTATAAGTTTTCTTTTCCATTTATTGCAAAAGTCGGGTTTGTTTTGGTTCAATTCAACTCTCTCACTTTTTCTCGTGAATCTCGACTTGGTATCAAGGCTATGGAACTAGGGTTTTTGGATAACTTCTTTCTAAGGTTTTTCCTAAGCCTTAAACTCTCCTTCAAGGGCTCAATTCAATAAATGATCCAAAGATTTTTTGGCTAGTGGTATCTCTTAAGGCTTCTTTGCAACTATGTTACTTAGGTTTTTGCATTGTCTCTTTTTCAAGGACAACACTCTCTTCCTTCTTTTGTTCTACAACGAGAGGCACACTACATTTTTTTCAGAACAAGTCAACACCCTGCTTTCTCTTAGGCCTATCAACGTGAATTTTGAAGGGTTTATAGAGGCTTCTTCTTTTCACAATTAGTGAACATGATCGGCTCATTTTATAATGCACATCAAGTTGTGCACTTTGCATATGGGGCCTTCCTCTTTCATTATTGATAGCAACAAAGTGGAGAGAAAGTGATCATTGTTGATATTGATGAAATTCCTACTTATGGTCCACCAAGATCCTTTCCACTTGGTTTTTACAGATAATTCTCAACATGTTTCAATTGATCTCTCCTTTTCACATTATGATGTTGGTCCTACTCTTGATCATACGAGCATTTCCTCAAACTCTCCTTAAACAAGGATTGGGTAGATAGAGGTTCACGATGAGGACATAATTGATGACTTGTTTGGATCCCATCCTATAAATCTCTTCTTCTATACCTCTAGCAAAGGTCATCTTCATTAGCTTGTCGAATCGTACTAGTGTGTGAGATATGGTGTCCGGGGGGAGATAATATGTAACGTCTTCTCTATGTAGTCCCTATGCAGCATTTAAGGGGGAATGTGATTCTTGAGATATAACATCTTCTCTTAATGCCCCCCTGTGTTTAGATTAAGAAGGGGAACTTATCCCTCTTCTTATTCGTAAGGCTTAACCCTATCCTTATTCATGGGGATTTACATAACTAAACATGCCTACCCATACTTCACTCATGTCCTGGTAACTTTCCCACTATCATTCTGGTTTTAAATAATAACAACCCCTTTAAGCCCAATGAAATGTGTTCCCTTGACATTGAACTAATGTTTTAAGAACAAATATATATTGAAAACCACTAATAAAACCTAGCATGCACCCAGTCATCAAAAAGCACTCAAAATCTTCTTAATAATGTAATTGATGCAACTTCAATAAACAAAAGAAGCCAACAAGGGCTTGGGCAATTGGTAAAGCAAGGGGTTGGTTAGGATGGTAAAACAAGGGTCTCCCATACCCTCAACCAAGGTTCAAATCTCCTACAGACATGTTTTTCCCCAAGTGGGTAGTCTTGGTAGTGCAAGTGGATCACTTCAAGAAGTTAGGCTCAACTACATATCCTGGGCAACTTTTGTGAAATAGATAAACCCCACACACTACTTCATCGAAGGGATATTCCTCAAGGGTTGTAAGTCAACTACAATGCATTGCAATATTCCCAAATGTTAAACTTCTAATCACACAAGAAAGATGAAAACATGAATAGAAACGAACTCGTGTAAAATATATGTTTTTATTACAATAAAGTCAATTGATACAATGGCAGTGCTTCCCTTTTATGTCATTCATTAGGTTGTTGCATTACACATAAAAACTAGCCACCTCATTAACAATTCCTTATTAATTATGGCTAACATACTAAGATTAAAGTCACAAATTAATTATGCCTAACATACTAATATTGAAGTCACCATTAGATTTATCATGTTATAATAAAGAATTCCTTACCATTGAGTTATATTGGAGCATTATACTCCAACAACCACTCTGAATGCTACAATACAAAGTGACAACAAGAAAAATTATTTTCAAGTAACTCCACTCCTCAAAAAATTATTCTCATGTAACTTCACTCCTCCATAGTTCAAAATCATGCAAGCACTCCGTCAACTTATCTCACCCCACAAGGGTAGTATTAGAGGTACCCTTTCCTCGACACTATGTCTTTCCAACCCCATGTTTGTCTTTTTGTTTATGGATTTAACCTTTTTTTACTTTTGACATTTGATTTGTTAAGTCCTTTCATAAGATATGCATTCATTGCATAGGACTTGCGGTGATGGCCTCTTAGTAAGAGGGTAGAGCTCATGATTCTTTCTTTTTTTCTTGGTTTTTAATACTTTATTTTTCTTGTTTTTTCTTTGCGACACATTTTGAATTAGTGTTTTTGCTCTTTCTATTATTTTTATAAAGTTGCATTAACCTCAAGCTTTCAAGCCCCTTCTTCTCATGGGATTATGAAGCATAGACGTTGTTGGAATACATGTAACAACAAGCCCAAAAGAAAGGGCAGTGGATAGGTGATAGATGGAATGTCTTATTCATGGTAAGGAATATGGACACGTTACCCCCATTAATGCCCCCCGGTAGTACAACTTTGCCCAAGAGTGACAATACTTGACTAGAAGCTAATAATGACCACCAAGGTGAGACAAGGAAAAAAGAATAACTCCAAAGCATCATGATTCATTATCCAAATCGACCCATGATCACCATTTTCATGCCTCAATTATTAACATTATCACTCGATATGAAGTGTCAGAATGATGTACCTAAGTATGTAAATTAACCATATCATATGAGTGAGTTGAGATGAGCATGTAATGGGAGGTATTTGCGGGCAACTGTCTATGGAGAATCCAAAATGAATCTCAACAGATATGTTGTTTGAAATGAGGACCATGGAGAAAAAATTCTCCTCTAGTTAACCCTAGAAATGAGGGGGTAACAACTAGCTCTAACATGGGGACATGTGCTCACCGTAGAGTGCATGAAAATCTCAACAATCTATGGAACTCTAAGACCTGCATTCTGCATCAAACTAAAAACTCCTACTACATTGTAACAAAACGCCATCAATAAAGACGAGCAAGGGGATGCGGTCCCCCCGGTATATGGAAGGTAAAATAAAGGACAGTAAAGCATGTACAAAGTGAATTTCTTTTCCCTCTTTTTTATATTATGAGAAACAAAAGTAAAGCAAAATTACAACTAACATTAAATGCATATGATCAAGCAACAAATGAAAGCAAGTGAATGAGAAAACACCATCAAGAAACACACAGCATGCCCTAAAACTAACCTACCTAAAGCTACAATACAACATAAATGCTAGGTATAATCATACAACCAATGAAGCCATCCTAGCATCTCATTGAGGTCAAAAGTTCTACCCTTGTGCTTACTTAGAAACCAAAATAAGGATCTGTCAAGCATAAAGTGATCATGAGTTGGGACAGACATCACATTATAACCAAACATAGAATCCAACTCATGAGAGTGGGCAAGAGGAGCAAAATCATGGAGAGATGTGCATCCATGAGCTTTCTCTATCCATCTTTGAATAGGGTTGCAATATATCGATGATGGCTCATCCTTGCTCCAAGCAAGGCCTTCACAATGCAACCCTTGCATCGCATAAGGTTGATCCATGCATTTCAAAAGATGCCCACCTTAGCTTTCTTGTACAGTGTCACTCCCCAAGGCTTGAGATGGAATCATAAGAGATCTGAGAACTACCTCATGGTTGCCCGACAAAGATGGGGATGAAAAATGGGGTGTAAATTAAGATCTTGAAAAGAAAATTAGTCCCAACTTAGGGCTTGTTTCCCTTCTATATGCAGCTGGAAATCCTTGCAACAAACCATAAGTTGAAAACACTTTTGCCCCATAGATATTTCAGCACCAAAAATATAATTCCCAATTGTATCTCTAAAGATATATTGAGGACAAGGCGAAAAAAAAGATGCCTGGGAATTTCTACTATGAAATTCTGGATGCCCTCAGCGAATCACAGCTCCATAAGAGTCCCCTAATGTTGATTTAACCAATGTTTTTAAACTCAGACTCGAACTTAGAATCAGTTGAGGGTCAACTCGGACTCGGATTGACTCGGACTAATCTGATTTCAACGACTCAATCTACTAAAAAATACATAAAATATTTAGATTTTAATTAAAATAATATTGTAAAGATTCCAAACCATTAGAGACAAAATATGCAAAGGCTACTCATGCATATTTCATATACCATCATCCATGTAAGGGTGAAATTGTGAATATATCAAAAAATTTCAAAATGGCATAGAGTGCAATACATATCAAGTTTCAAGTTTCAACAACAAAATACATAATCAATGAGGCTCAAAATGGCCTCTAGACTCTAGAGTCTGAAAAAATGCTACAACCATCTCATTTTGCCTAGCCTTGTCTTCTTCAAATTTTGTAATTCCAATCTAATATGTCCAATCTCCTCTAATGATACCATGCATGGGGCAAGTTGACCTTTTATACCAGCCAGGTGTTCTTTCAACCTACGTATCCTCCCCCCCTCCCTTAATGCATTTATTGCAATATTTGCAATAAATCTACTCATCAACAAGATCAGCATGAATCCATGCAAGGTCTTTGACTCTTGTAACCATGGTAAAATTCCAATCTACAAATTCAAATATCGAACATTGCAATCCCTATCTTAAATTCCTAATATGCAAAGTTCATACTTGAAACTTCAAAGTTCAAACTAATAGTACGTTGAAACTTAATGAGAGGAAAACATAGGGATAGATTTATCATTTAACTGTTCACATATGGTATGCTTGAGTCTTGGTTGTGACAAATCAAACTTCAGTGCTCTTCAACGATGCTTCAAAACTCCAAATGCTCGCAAATGCTCAAAGAGAGAAGTGTGAGGCAAACAGAGGGGGGGCTATTTATAGCATTTTGGTAGGGTTTAGAAGTTGGGATTTTTAATTTTTTTAATAAAAAAAATTGAATTTTGAAAGTTGAGTCTGCCACGATGGGTTTTAATACATACTCGGCCGAGTAGGTATGGAGGGGTTGAGGAGGGTCGGTTTGATACCAAACCAGTCAAGTAATGCTTTGACTTGGTCGGTTTGGTACCAAACCAACCCTCCAACCAAGCAGATGGTCGGGTCAATATAGTTGGCAATCAACTCAGCCAAGTTGACTCAGATCACTTTTAAAAACTATGGATTTGACACATGAATGTTCATCAAAATCTAAACATTGGGGTGGCTGAAAATTTTCTTCACTCTTACCTTCATAAAATAGCTCCAAGTGCTCAAAAGGGCATGTATCATACCTCATAGTACATAGTTGGAAATTACTATGAGAATGATGTAATAAACCAGCCATCAATGGTTGAAACAAATCCGTGAACATATCTTCTTCATGTTGCCAAAAATACGCATCATTAGTATACATATATGGTTGTTCCAACCAACAAAATTCTTCACTCGACTCTAGAATCATCATCAATATCATAAATGGGATCCCCATCAAAATGAAAACAACTTATATCCCAACTATGTCTTCCAATATGTAGAAAATCATCAATATGGCCATCATGTTCTTCATCAAATGAAAAATTTACCAAATTGAAGAGTTTTTTCTAAAAACTCTTCGCTTTCCAAATCATCAAGGATGCATCAAATATGTCAAAAACTTGGAAAGGAGTACAACTTACCATACCCTTGTCTTCGTGAGAGGGAGAGACAGAAGCTTGGATACTCTCATCTTCATTAAATGGAGGAGCATGTACCAACCTCTCATCTTCATGAAGAAGGATGCTCTCTTCAATTAGGTCTTCATCATGGCCTTGATCTTCAACATGATATGCTTCATCCAAGTCTTCTTCTCCAATGGATTCATGAGATGACTCTTGTTCTACTTCATGTACTTGACGCTGGAGAAATTCTTCAATGAAAATTGCAATAGAAGATATACTCTTTGGACTGCAAGAATGCTTGAACCAGTCCTTTTGTTTTGCTTCCAAAGAAAGTAAAAATAATGTTATTAAGACATCCTCATGTCTTTCATTGAGTGTTGAAACATACTTCACAAATGATGAGACACGTAATAGCAGAAAGAGAATTACCATCAAACTTTGGAATATTCTTTTCCCATTTTGGAGGGAGCCTGTTTGGTTATCCTGGAATATCCTTAATATCAAGGGGACGATACATTTCATGAAGTTACCATGGTGCCATATTCCTTTACCTGTCATGTGACTAGATATGAAGTTTGAATGTAGGAGATGATACCTCATACCAAACATGTGTGTGTGGAGTCCCCAAGGTGAATCTCAAATGCCTTTGCAATTATGCTAGCTTCACCTTACAAGCATAGAGTCTTCAAAATTGGTATAAGGAAAAGTGCTTCTTCCCTCAATGGAGTCACCAAATGAGTAGACTTACCAGTGTTACAAGAATCGGACCGGAACCGGCAAAACCGGTCGGTCCGACCGGTTCCAGACCCTGACCGGTTCAAACCGGCCCCTCAAACCGCTTTAGACCGGTTCCGTACGGAACCGGTATTTTTCCCTGAACCGGCCGGTTCCGTACGAAACCGGTTTTTTTTGCTAAGGAGGCCTGCGGACGGAAAAGTAAGGAAATTTTTTATTTTTTAAAAAATAGTAGGGTTGGGGGCATGCATGGCAAGGTTCTAGAATTGTCTAGAGCCCCTAATGAAGCTATAAAGCCAACCCCACCCCCTCTCTTTCACTCACACTACTC
>ML802736.1:49322-62502 GCA_009831015.1 Picea engelmannii | reverse complement strand
AAATTGAATATTTTATGTATTTTTAGTGACCGGTTTTTTGATCCGGTTTTTTTCCGGTTTCGGTTTTTGGGGTCGACCGGTTCGATGACCCCAAAAACATTTGTGGAACATTTGTATTTAAAGATTCTAAATCTTCTAAGTGTCCTTGTGATTTTTGGGTGTTGATGTTGCCATTGATAGGCTTAATGTGTTGATGATGCTCACGTATTGATTGTATCTAATTTCCTGCACATTTAAACACACATGGTTAGCTTGTTCTATTGTAAATTGTATCTTATTGTAATATTGTGTAACTAGCATTCTTTATTTGTAATTACCTAACCTTGTTGTAGCATAAGTGTATCTTGTAAACTTTGTAATCTTACTTGTAATTAAACACCCTTACATTTAGTTGACCCCTTTCCCAACCCTAGGCACTAGTCTTAGTTGACCTAGGCAAAGGTTTGCTTGACATAGACACTCTTGCATCTTGCATTGTTGCCTTAGCATCATAAGTTAGACTTCCCTAAACCTTAACTAATTAAAAACAACTTCTAGAACTTAACGTAAATCTCATCTAGAAACTAGGGTCTACCCCCCTTGGCTTCCCTAGGAGTAAGCCTAGACGGAAGAGGTTCAAGCCAAAGTGACAGTGTGGGCTTTCAACCTAGGCATTGTGCCTCCAAGGACGCACTAAGTGAGCAGGACTTGGCTCACGTTTGCAAGTGTGTATAAGGACGGCAACACACAGCACTAGAGAAACAACATCAATCTAAAAATGCTTTCATAAACATAACCATAAGATGAAAAGAGAACACTTACTAAAAATATATTTCATCCATCAAAACCCTAATTTCCATGTCATCCAAGTAGGTACTAGAAGATCCACAAACATAGCTCCCAAAAAATATGCCCTAGTTAACCATCCATAGCATTCTTCGTGAGAGAGAACAAATAGACAAGAGTGATAAATCTCCACAAGTAGCAATGATTTACAAAATGAGAAAAGTTGCCATGAAAGGGTGTAACGTTTCATCTCAAGAGGTGCCTCATCATCCAAATGGGTGGAAAGTTTCATCAAAAGCTACCATATCATCACCAAAAAACCCCAAAATGTTACATCAAGGTGTCCCAACATCAAAAAGGTGCAATGTCCCATCATCCAAGTAAAACATCCCATCATGAAAAGGTGTTATCATCCATGGAAAGGTGCCACATCATCTTTCCAAGTGCAACATCCTCAAGCAAGGGTCTAACGTCCTTCATAGAAGGTGCAACGTCCCATCAAGCCATCATCATCATGCATGCTAGTCCCATCATCAATGCGCCTAAGGTCACACCCATGTGTGCTAAGGTGTCTCGTGAATGGAGCCATGTCATCAAAATCCCCAACTTCCTCCTAGGAGGGTCAAATGACCTCCCTCAAGTGGTGGGGACGGCCTCCATAAAAGTGGGGTAGTAGCCCCTCAACATCCTCCTAAGGATCCAAGTGTCAACCAAGCATGTGGCTATGTGCAACCATCATCCTAGGAGGGGCTCGTGTGGTCCAAATGCATCATGGAGACTGGAGACAAGGTACACAATCTAAACACAACATAAAGTGAGTCGTGTTAATGCAAAAGCCATTAGATAGATCTCACAGAATATCCTCTTCAAACTTCACACTAGCTTACGAAATTATACAATTTGTTAAGTATGGGTATGGGAGGGTCATTATTAACCCCTATTAGATGTGCAAGTACCCAGACCAAGAGGAATGCCCCAGAGAACCCTTCAAGGAGTATGTGCAATGGTAGTAGTATGGATTGGGGTGGATGTCATTGACATGCAAGACCATGTATAATAGTCATCCTCATGCACGCCTTTGTAAAGGGAACGCTTAGGCAATGAGGTACCCTTTCCTCGACACTATATCTTTCCAAACCTCTATTTTCCTTTTTCTTTATGGCTTTAACCTTTTTTGTCTTTTGACATTTAATTTGCTAAGTCCTTCCATAAGATATGCATTCATTGCATAGGACTTTGGGTGATGGCCTCTTAGCAAGGGGGTAGAGCTCATGCTTCTTTCTTTTCTTCTTGGTTTTTAATATTTGTTTTTTTTGTTGGTTTCTTAGCCCCACATTTTGTTAAGCCGTAGATAAAGCCCCATGTTAAGTATAGGCTAGAACCCTTCATTGTACCCTTTCATTATAAGTGTACCCTGTCTCATGTATATATACCAAGGAGACCTAGTCTAAGGATCATCTTATCATATCTCATCTTGTCTTCTAAATTGGATATATTGTAAAAGGTGGTTTCCCCCTCGAAGTGCACTATATTCATTGACTTTTTATCATTTTTAAGGTGTTGGATCTTAACACATTTTGAATTAGGGATTTTTTCTTTCTATTATTTTTATAAAGTTGCATCAACCTCGAGCCTCCAAGCCCTTTCTTCTCATGGGATTATGAAGCAAAAACCTTTTGGGGATACATGTAACAACCAGCCCAAAAGAAAGAACAATGGATAGATGATAGATGGAATGTGTTATTCATGGTAAGGAATATGGACATGTTACCCCATTAAGGCCCCCCAGTATTACAACTATGTCCAAGAGTGACAACTCTTGACTAGAAAATCATAATGACCACCAAGGTTAGATAAGGCACAAAGCATAACTACAAAGCATCATGATTCATTATCCAAATCAACCCATGATCACCATTTTCATGCCTCAAGTATTAACATTATCACTCGATATGAAGCAACAAAACGATGTACATGAGTAATGCACCATGTCATGTGAGTGAGTTGAGTTGAGCATGTAATGGGAGGCATCTACGAGCAACTGTCTATGGAGAATCTAGAATAAGCATCATCAGATTTGTTGTCTGAAATGTGGATCATAGAGAAAAAATTCTCCTCTAGTTACCCCTAGAAGTGAGGGGTTAACACTGCCATCATTCTTAGCTTGAACTCTTTTACCTATTGCCCACCACTTACTAATTAATTTTTTATCCTCCTAATCTCCATGAAAATCCTCTACTTGACATGTTGTCATGTAAACAACTGGGTTGTAAAACTTGTAGTACTTTTCCAATTCTGAAGGTAGAAAAGATGGTATGCATCCTCCTTGATCATTGACAACAATCCTACTTTCTACATCAGTGTTATCTATAATCCATCTAATAACCTCAAACAATGGGAGGCAACCTTCTATTCGGTCATTCATTAAAGAAAAAGAGGAGGAGGAGGCCACAAGCTTGTGGCCAAATGTTTTCTTTGAAGTGATATACCTTTTAACATTGCCAAGAACCCCTTCTACCATTCCATGTTTGAAGTTGATGTTATTGTTGGCCCAGGGTATAGGGGCCCTTCCTATCATGATTTGAGAGGGTGTCTCCTTCAAGGGGAAAAGGACGATTGCACACAAAGATCAGCTCAGCTCAGGGAAACATGGAAGACCACCGGATGCACCGTGATGTCAGATGGGTGAACTAATGGGAAGGGTAGGTCAATTCTAAACTTGTTGGTTAATTGCCCCAAGGGGACAATGTTTATCAAAAAGTGTTGATACAAGTGCATATGCAAGAGATGCACAATTATTATGTGAGTTGTTGGATGGCTTTATCCGAGAGATAGGCCCACTGTATGTTATGCAAGTCATCACAGACAATGTTGTTAATTATGTTGTTGTTGGGAGGATGCTTATGGAGAGGTATCCATCCTTGTACTGGAGTCCTTGTGTCGGCCATTGCATTAATTTGATGCTAGAGGACATGGGCAAGCTTCCTTGGATCAAAGAAATCATTGATTCGGCTCGAAGTGTGACAAAATTTATATATATAATCACATTTGTTCTTTCATTCATGAGACGTCTCATAGGGAACAAAGAGTTGGTGCGTCCCACGATCACACGTTTCTCCACCAGCTTCATTCCTCTTCAGTCGCTCCTCAAGAGTATGTTGGAGTTACAAAGAATGTTTCTTTTTTATGAGTGGGTTGCTTGTGTCTATAGCACCAAACAAGATGGACAAGCCATATCCCAACTTGTGGGACATGACCAAAGATTCTGGAGTGGAGTAGGTGATGTATGTACCATTAGTGAACCTTTGGTAAAGGTTCTTCGATTGGTTGACGGTGAGAAGCCCACAATGGGCTACTTGTATGAGGCCATGGATAGGGCCAAGGAAGCTATCTATTGGTACTATGATGACAAGGGGGAGGAAGGACTCACCAGGAGAGCTCATATATGGGGTGTGATTGATGAGCGATGGAACAACACTCTCCATCGTCCCATTCATGCAGTAGGGCTCTACCTCAACCCTACATTCGCTTATGCTTGTGGATTTAATTTTGATGGTGAGTTCATTGATGATTTTCTCCAGTGTGTTCAAACGATGGTGTTGACTCCAGTTGAATGCTCAGAGATTTCTAAACAGAATGAGATATATAGCATGGCATCCGGGATCATGGGCTATGATGTGGTTGTCCAAGATAGGACCACAAGGATGCCAAGTAAGATTCAATTTCAAATTTTGTTTATTCCTTTCTATATATTATATTTGGCATTTATTACTTGATGGAAATATAATTCGTTGTCTTCCTTTCATTTTATTCATTGTAGATGTCTAGTGGAAACACTATGGTGGAAAGCTCCCAGAACTGCAAAAACTTGTCATTCGGGTGCTTAGTCAAACTTGCAGTTCTTCAAGGTGTGAGCGCAATTGGAGTGTCTTTGAAAAGATACACTCCAAGAAGCGCAATAGGTTAGAAATGTTCAAAAATGTAACAATCAAACTTTAAATTGTTTATATTTTTTTTAATTTTTAATTTTAATTTACTACAATTTACCATCAATAACTATGGCCCTCAATGTTCATACAGGTTAGGTATCGAGCGCCTTAATAACTTGGTATATGTCTACTACAATCTAAGGTTGTGGATAAAATAACTTGACAAAGAACCTAACATAGAGGCCATTTCATTGGATGCCATTGACACCACTAGTTAATGGAGGGTGGAGATTGAGGAGCCTGAGATGGAGGAGGCACCCGAGTGGTTGGAGGAGGAGCATGCAGATGATTTGGGGGAGGAGGCGGCATTGGAGGAGGAGGAGGATGTTCCACTTCTAGTGGATACAAAGGTTGAGGAGGAGAATGATCTTCCGGTACAGCCAATGTTGCCACCACCTCCAAGCAAAGTCAGACCTACAGTCGGACTTGGGTCCGTTGGGACTGGGAGGAGGCAACTCATCTTGCCTTCCACCTCGCCCCCATCACTTTCCACCTCAACTGGAGCAGTTGGAGCTTCCACTCCAAGCTCATCCCAAGTACCCCCACTACCACCTACTGCTGCCAAAGGAAGAGTGGTGCCCTTTACCCGTAAAAGGGGTAGAGGGAATCAATGATTTGGATTCCTATGATCTATCATTTTCATTTTATTATGTACTATTTAGTATCTAGATGCCTCATCATGATTCATCTCATGAGATACATTTATTTTGATCATTTGATGTGATTTTGTATCACCCTATCACGAACATGTTTCAAAATTTCCAGTTTAGTAACTATATGTGACCAATTGACATTTTACACATCTTATTTGTTAGTTGTATTTTCATATTTATGTAGCAATGTGTCTATTTGATGTTGTTGTTGCTTTAGATGTTTAAAAAATTGAAAAAAAATGAGTATTTTTGTATTTTTTTAGGTCTTGTTACATTTTTTGAGATATTCCGATATTTTCCGCCAATGTCACCGAGAAGTTACATTCCAGACCCTCGTCGATACTTTCCCAGAGACGAGATTTACAGCATTGCTCTTATGTCCCCCCGATGGAGCTTCCTTAACAATTTCCATGACTACAAGGGAAACACATGTATTCTTTGCTTCCTTACTAGTTGGCGAGAGTTGTCTCCTGAGTCGACACTTCTAGACAAGCATCATTGACCTTCTCTAATTATGTTGTTTGCGAATTTTCTTCATTCTAATCACCTTTATCATCTAAAAAAGATTGCTAACAAGACCACCATCTTTTTTATTTTGGTTTGAACCCTTTTCCCTTGGTGGATGAGCTCACGCATGAGGATAGGTATCCTAAACATGACCTATTTTTCATAGATCCATCACCGAAATGATGTATTCTCATAATCCAAGACCTGAGTCCATCCAAAATTTCCCTGTTTGAGAATCATGTTGCCTGGAAGACCCTCATTGATGTCCATCTCAATGCTTGGGCATATGCGCACAAACCAATTTGATCCTCTCAAAATCTATTTTTATGTATCTGCCCAAAGTATTCCCAATATCCTCAAACAATGATATATGCCAAAAATGTAATGATGGATTTAGGAGATGGACCCAAACTAGCATTGCAGTGACCAACATAGTATTAGGGTCAAAATTTGGGAACATGTTGTAACAAAAAGTCACGCTCTTCCCCAAAACTAGGGACCTTCTTCAAACAATTTCTGATAATCAGCATGGTTTGAAAACGTGACAATAAAAATATCTTTAGAGCATAGATATACATCACAATATTGTTTCTAGGTCAAGAAAATCCACTAGTACAAACATGAGGTAGGAGGCAATAGCCCATTAAATCTGCATATAAATGTTGTCAATTCATATAAGGAGTTGAGGCTTGTGATCCCCATCTTTAAGACCTCCAACATCGGCACCTCTTATAATTTCTCCACAATATAAGCACTAGGCATTGGAGGGATCAAAACAACTGGAGAGGCTGGTTCATTTTTTACCGCCCCAGCTCCTCCATGCAGGCGTTAGAGCACAACAAGAGTTGAATCCTTACAAATGCTATAGCCTGATAACAAAGACCAATCATTGATTTGTTTTCCTTCAAACAAAAGTTGTTTCTGGTCAACAAGGACTCACTAAGTATGCTCTCTAGTTTGAGCTTCATATATACTATAGAATATCCAGAATTTACCCACAATAACAAGGTTTTCCCTGTCAGCAATTTGACCATGATTTGAGAGCATGCATGTTGAGAAAACGTTTCTTCAAACAGTTTCCCTGCAATCCTTCGGTCAAACACTTGGTGTGCATCATCATATTGTAAATGCTATGAGCACATTGATCTAACACTGCAGTGTATAACAATTGCATCAAACACTTTAAGCGCAAACCTTTTAGCAAACATTTGGCGTGCCAACTCTCCAGCTGTAATATACTTAACCCCAAAACTTCAGAGCAATCACATAAAATGTAGTGCAAAACCAAAGAACAAGAAAAAATAGATAAACCCTAAGATAGATCTCTTGATAATCAAAAATAGTGAGCTATGCTAAATTCTATTTTTCCCTCCATGTGTTCCCCTTAAAAGGAACCATGAAGGAATGTTCTCCTAGAAGTTTCCACATCCCCTGCCCTTGGGAACGCATCCCTGTGTAACACTGCTTACAAATCTCCACAGTATCCAAGAAAAAAGACCTCAACTGTCACCATCTCCTCCAAGTTATCTATACACCAGCTTGATGTTTAACACCAATCTTTAGACAATGATATAAAAGAGAAAACATACATGATAATATCCTGAAAAAGATAACAGGAATATCCACAAACTTCTATTCCAACATCAGCAAGCATATTCTACATGATAATTTTCGGAAAAAGACAACAGGAATATCCACAAACTTATAAGCTAAACAAAATGTTCTACAGTTCTTACCATATTCAATCACTTGTTATATCTTTTTAAATGTCAGTCAAGAATGCTTTGACAGGTTATAGCCCAAACATTTTGTTTCCAATCCTTCATTAATAATATAAAAATGCATGAAACTAATCGACAACAAAGTTTTAGAGAGCTTACTTAAGTGGGTTTGCTAGCAGACGTTGTCCAATGGTAACAAAACTAGTTTCTTGATTTGACATGAACCAAGCAAGTGACGAAACACTGCACCAATCAAAAGAAAGAGCACAACGTGATATTGAATCTTGATGACATATAATTGTATTGTTTGATAGAGTTGAAACAAATTATATTGATCCACATACTATTCAACTTCTCTTTGGAATATAAAAATCTTAAGACCCTGAAATTGTGTAACACTGATGCCACAACAACTCACCTGCCAGTAAAAATATGTTCCCTAAGCCCAAGTATTGTCGGGGTTCGTACACCATGTTTCATAAGAAATTCTTCCAACAAATTTCGCATTTTGAAAGCCTCTTCTAGATAGTTGTCCTTCAATATGTGGAAAAGTCAGTATCCATTGAGTAATCAAACAACACATAAAAGATCTGGTCATTGTATGGTAACTAGACATACCTGGTTCATATCAATTGTTTGAAGAGCCTCTCCACGAGTGAAAATAATCGCATGATTCTGATTCTCTGGCTTCCCCTCTCCAAGATTAGCTGGACCAGGTAGCTTGATACGATATATTATCTACACAACCACCAAAAAAGGAAAAAAATTATAAGCATGATTGAAGAGTTAAAACCTAATAATCTTGCGCTTTGCCATTGGGTTTAGTTAAAGTATATTAAGAACTAAGACAGTTCTTCATTACCATCTAAATTTTTAATGGAAACACTAAACAACCACCACCTCCAGCATTTTCAAGTTTCAACACAAACATTTACACTGCTTTGTGTCTAGGAAAAGCTTAAAAGGGCTGACCAGTTCTGCACAGCTGTCATATAAAGCCCTATTGGTATGACAGTATCATCATTCCAAGCTATATTACCAAAAGCTAAGACCTGGGGAAAAGCGCAAAATCAAAGGTATTGCTGGAAAGCTAAATGCTACAAGCTAGAAAGATGTATTCACAATTAACTCTGTCTACATTCTGTTTTTCATTTGGTTGGTTGCAGTGATGTATACAGTTAATTTTGTAGTCAATCAACTGGTATTATCGAAACAACAGTTTACAAATATTGAACTTAGGAAAATCCGTATTTGGTCATTTTTATCACATTTGATTGTTTTTAAATCCCAAACTCTTCTAGTAGTTCCTCTGTTGCTCAACCACCTTCCCATCATTCACGACATTGTTCAACATCCAATCAATGTTCTATGGTCTACAATTTTTGTTGACTTCCTAGGTGTGTCGCCAATGCATTCAGTGCTTAAAGTCCTTCCTAAACAATACACAGCAGAAGCAGCAAAGATCATTTGGTGCTCAACCTCAGCTTTAAGCAAACAGCAAATTGAACTCTGGAAGGCATGGCCTTTCTTGATGACTATTAGAACATTTGGAACATGTCAATGCCTACAACATGGAAGAATCAAACAATGAATGGCATCATAAAGAATATCCATATACTCAAGTCTCAAAATGATAACCATTCTTAAATGGTTAAACCATTACTCAGATACCCTCCTCTTTTATTCTATTTTGAATTTTAACACACATGGATTATAGAATGTTGAACTATGCAATTTTATTGTGATGTTGTGTTTGGTTTGAAAATTTGAATTGTTAGCTATTTTCTTGTATTATTGTAAATTCCCTTCTACCATACTATGCAAAATTCTATTTTTCTTAAAATTTAGTTGCCATCTTTTGTATGAATCATTTTTTTTGTTTTTTCTCCAATCACACTAATATTGTATCTTCTGCTTATTGAACCACTTCTTAGGCATATTGTGACAATGACCTCTGTAGGATAGTTAGAAAATTGTCACTCTTTCTATTGAACAAATAAGTGTAATCTTCAATTTCGGCTACGGTTGTGTTTATATTGAGCTGGGTATCCATAAACCCACTCACTTTTGTATCTTGGCCAAGGCCAATCTATATATAAGATGGGTATCTAAAATCCCACTCCCAAATGTATTTAAGCAAGCTACATTCGAGTTGGGTATCCATAAGCTTACTCTTAGCTATATTCAACATAGGTATCTATAAACCTAAGTTGCACGATACTGGGAAACAGAAACGTGTATTTGAAACGGGAACGCTGGAAATGTGACCCTCAAAAATTAGGAAACGGGGAAAATTATATAATGTGCTATTTCAGAAAATTATATTAAAGCTTTGAAAGAAACGTTAAAGCATTTAACTTTTAACTTTTAACATTGTGATTCCCCTGTATCGAGTGACATGGAAGAGATCGACCGTGGGGCCGCCTCCCGAGGAAGGCCACCACCCACCCCCCCAGCTCATCAGCGTCTGCCACCCTCTTCATATCAATGTCGCTTCACTTAATGGAGAATAATCACACCACAACGACGTGTAATGCCTGGATCATGGCCCGTTGCAGTCGTCTTGCTTATGCTCTAGTTAGGATTCATCGTTGGTACCTCACCCTTGACTGGTACGTCCTTCTCGTTTGGCTTTCCATTATGGGAACACACTCAGCTTTAACTCCATTTACTCACCTCCTCTGCATTCATTATGATCACACCCCCAACTCCTTATCTGACTCATTGCCCAGTTATTTTATCCCTGCTCCCCTTCGCATTCAACTTCATCACCTTACTCCCTTTCTGCTTATCCCTCACCTCTACACCTTCTCTTCATCATTAGCTCACCTTCCACCCTTCTACTCGTCCCACTGCCCTTTTTCTCTGACTCAAATGGCCCGTGGCCACCACTCCGCTGCGCACGTGGAGGCTCCTCTCACAAACTTCGCGGATGCTCAGGCTCTCGTCTTGCAGTTGCAGCAAAAGAATCGTCTGACTCTTATCTTTCCCATACTGCTCCCCACATCCAGGTTGAGATAGATCTTGAAGAGGCTAATGTTCGAGTCTTACGGCGCTACATCTCAGACAACGAGGTCCTGGATTCTGTTACTTCGTGTATCCCAGACACCGACAACACTAGGTCTTGGGTCTCGCAATACCTGAAGACTGTAGACATCTATGACCACCTGAAGCTCCTGTTGGGACGTGTCCTGGTCGATCACAAGGAGGAAAAGAACGAAATTCTACTCCATCTCGATGAAATACAAGGTCAGCTTCAGCTCCACGACTACAAATTGAACCTCATGGCCAAACAGATGGCAGGATTGGACCTCTCACGCATCACTTTGCCTTAAGCCCAGGTGCCTCTGGATGAGGGCCAACCCTCTACCCAGTCCTAATGATCTCTAGTTTTTTCATTCTGTTGTTTAGTCTAGGAGGTCTTGGGATCTCAATCCCACCTCATCTTTGTCAAAATAGGAAAAATCAGCAAATAGATTTTGTTTTCCATACAATAATTAATACTAATTTCAGTTATGTCCAGAATTTTAGTTTTAAAAGACATCGTTTTCATATTTACTCAGACAGTTTGATGCATTTCTATTTGTCTGGTTTCCCCAGTGGCAGGCCAACAGCAACATTTTTGTACACATCTCTAATGCCAATATAAAGAATCTTGATTGTTTACAAAAAAAAAAACTTTTAACATTATGATTTAGAATACAGATTCATGAATAAATGACCAAGTGCCAAGGCCCAATAACATTTAAAATTTTAAATGAGAAACATAAAAGACATTGGACAAGTGATACATAATTCCTACAGTAAACTCCAAAAACATGCTTTATTATTTATAAATGAGGCTATATATCTTGTTATCCACTGAGTTGCACTAGCTGGACTTGCAGTTGAGCCGCCAAAGATTGAGCAATCAAATGCTCAATTTTTAGTGTTCAGAAGTTCAGCCGATCTATTTGACCAACTTTTTCTACATTTTCGTCCCTTCGGGAGCTTTGTAATAAATGAACTTAGCATGAAAACTTGTAAAAGACTTGGCCACCTAAGACCTAAGCACGACTATGTACTCTAGAGTGTTTTTTTTCACTTGTTAATTATTTCTTGCCTGAGAAATTAGGCGAGTTATAATTTGTAAGTTTTTTCACTCAAATCACCTCCAAGGTTGGAGTATGTGTAGGTGGTTAGGCCTTCGCATGGTATAACTAATGTCTAGTGTCTAAATGTATATATATTCATGCTAAGTCATGTCTATTGAGTCATATGGAAACTGCGCTAAGTCCCCCCTAGGATTTTTTAATGTTCTAAGTCAATAAAAAATTTCTCGTAAAACGGATAATTTTAATTGTAAAAGTCAATAGTCATAAAAGTGGCATCAGTTGTTGTTGAATGCCATGTTGGTGGTTGTTTTCTAACCCAGAGCACCTCCTAAACCCTTATCCTCCCTTTGTTGAGGCAAAAAAGTGATTTTGATCACTCAAAAATGACTTTTTCTCTCAAAAAGGTAAAAAAAGGCATAAAAATTAAATGTGCTAAGTTTTAGCAAACATGTCGGGGACATGTTTCCTCACCTCTGGAGTCCCAAACTAAGTTGGCGAACTCTTCTCCTAGAGAGGGAGAATTGGTTGGGTGAGTTGGCAAGGGAGGAGATCCCAATGTTCCTACTCAACCTCCTCTTACTTGGTTGGTGCATTTACAAGTGACGGGTGCTAATCCCAATGTGGGACTCGCCCTTGTTGAGTTTTGGGTACCTTGGAAAGTGGTCCCCTTGTGTTTGTGAGTCTCTAAACACAAAGGGGGAGACTATTACCCTTAATACTTACTTTATGTTCTAATTTCACTTTGACTTAGGAGATTTAAGTCAAAAGTGAAATATGTCACTTAAGGCATAAAGTGACAATTAATTCACTTTGTGGGTGAATTAATAGACATAAAGAAAACTAAGGAAACTTGAGAAAGTGGGCTTTCTAAGTGAGATTTTTGAGATTAAATCTCACCCATTGACTAGACATGGCTAGATTGAATCTAGGCCATTGGTCTTTTAGGTTTGGCCAAAGAGAAGCGAAAGGAAGGAAAAGGGTAAGGATGAGATTCATTCTTCACTTGAGAGAGTTGGGTGAAGAGGAGGAGAGGAAGTGAGGGTTTCAAGGAGAAAAAGGAGGCGCACTTGTGGAGGAGGGTGTAAGCTACCTTGAGGAAGCTTTCGTGGAGGCTAGATGCTTGAGCTAGACGAGGGGCACACTTGGTAGTAGTGTGCACCAAGCCAAGGATAGGAGGCGCTCTTGGGAAAAGGGCGCAAGGTCCAAGGCAAGAGGCAAAGGCAAAAGGCTTAGCAAGGTGAAGAGGGCGCACCAAGGCAAAGGGCGCATTCTTCAAGGGCTAGCAGGCACAAGTTTGAGGGACTCCATTACAAGCATGAGGATACGCTTGGATTGTATCAGGTTCCTTGTGTATTTACTTGTTGTAGCATTTGCTTTGAGATATCCATTGTATATATATATATATATATATATATATATATATATATATATATATATATATATATATATAT
>ML802736.1:22604-35977 GCA_009831015.1 Picea engelmannii | reverse complement strand
TGAGAGGAAGAAAGATGGGCCCTCCAGGGCCATGCTCAAGTCAATCCGCTCTCGGTACTCCATGTCTTGGACCATGTGGGCCTCGAGACATAATCTCCTAGTTATCCCTAGATATCAGGGCTAACAATCCCTCTCTAAGCCATGTGAAGTAGATGAAGTGGTTATGGATCAAGACTCATTGGGCATCGGGTTCATGACGTACAAGGGGTTGTAGTGTCTCATTCATGGGTGCCTTTGTAGAGGGTGTGTGGCACCTTCGTTTGCAATGCACGTTTTCCAAGCCCATCCTCTTGCCATTCTTTGTTTCTTTCATGTTTTAAGGAACAAGTTGAAGGCCACTGTCCTGGCGTGGTGTCCAGACTCCAAACAATGACAGTGTCACTCACAAATACTTTGCAGAAATGAGAAGGTTGGCTCATGATGAGACCCCCTTTCTCTCAGTTGTGTAACTGAGAGCCACTACCCTGGCTTGGTGGCCAAATGATGGTAATGTCATACCGCTAGATACCCATGATCATGATAGGCCGACTCGTGATGAGACCTTCTATCCTCCAACTAACCCCTAAGCATTCACTATCATTTGTTCTTGCGGGTCTTGTTATCGCGCAGTTTGTAGTAAGGATAATAGATGGATAAAAAGAGATCAAACTGGCGTAACTGGAACCAATCCCACCCAATGTCACCTCAATGGAATGGTTCTTTCTGTTTAGGGAGGTAAGGCCCGGGGGAGACGTCCTTGGTGACCTGGGGTTTTGAGAAAGCAAAGGATTATAAGACAAAGATAAGTTTCCCCCCTCACAAGTCACCACCGAGCAGATTGTCCGGCTAACAACCAATAAAGTATAACCCAAAAAGAGACACGCACCTACCGGAGACAAAGCAACAAGAAACCGATATATGCAACCTTGCTCACTTGGTTAGTACTTCATATAATTAATGATTATCTGATATATGTAAAGCAACTGAATAATAAATATTGACAAAGTCAATGTAAATAAAATAGCAATGATGTATAATATTACTTCTTCAATAAATGCTAAAATAACGTGGCATTCAATGTGACAATTAACACTTCATTTAAACAATGCCTTAAATAACCATTCAATTGCTCGTAAGAAAATTGATGGTTGCACAATGAGTTAAATAGCAAGAGAGGGCGGCAGCATTCAGTTAGTAGGGTTAGTTTTAGGCTAGGGTTAGAGTAGTTAGGGTTTCATTCAAAGTAGTGAGAGTGATTTTGTGATCAAGTTCACTCAAGACAAGAGGTCCTTTAGATCAGTGCCTTAGGGTTAATGGAGTCAAAAGTTGAAGGATCAAGTAAAATAATAGAACTAAGGACAAGAGAGTTAGACCTTGAGGTGTTGCTAAGGCAAGGCCTCAAGGATGATACCCTAGGGGAGAGATGTTCACTTTGGTGTAGGGGAACTAGGCCTCAGTGCTCTCTCCTCCTTCCTTAGGTCAAATGGCAAACGACTAGCTCAGAAAAAGGGATAAAACTAAGACAAGAGGATCTGCTAGGCAATGTGTTGCCATGGCAAGGCTTTACCAGCAAACCCTAGAAAAATCGACCCATCAAGGTGTAGAAGGACTAGGCCCTAATGCGTCTTCTTCTTCTTCGCTCAGAGAAGTAAACGACTAGCAGAAAAAGAGGGGGAAAAAGTGTAGCTAAGGCTAGGCTCTTTCTCTCTTTAAATAATGGCTGAAAAATCTTGATGGGGACATGAGACAAGGACCTACAATGTGTGCTTATCGCCTAGGGTTTATTCAACAAATTTATATCAATAAATGCAAGAAATGACAATACAACCATTAAATCAAGAAGTTTTGCAGAAATTTACTTACATTTCACCAAGAAATAGCATAGAAAACCCTAGTTATAACACCTTCCATCAAGAAATATGCCAAAAATGCCAATAGAAATCCAAAAAAGCCTTCCTTCAACAAGTGCGCCTCACAATTTCAGCCAAAGAACCCAAGTGTAGCGCAAATTTCAGACCTCATTAATGAGTGAGTGAGAGATGATCAACAAATGAGAGTAAAAACCCTCAATTTATACTGCACCATGACCTAATTTCACTTTTAGGTCATAAAAAGGCCGACAAGGCCAAAATACTAAAAATCATATTGTTTTACATTAAATGCTTAAAATTAAAACCTAATCAAGCTACAGAGAGACGCCATGCCCCTTTTAGGGTGATGTTAGCCCCTTCTAGGGAAAATGCAGCATCCCGGAGCAAGACGTTAGCCCTCCTTGGGCTTCTCCAACCTGCCACACGTGCCAAAATTGCCCCAGCTATCTCCCAAACGTCCATGCTGCTAGGTGGCGTCATGGTCATGAAGGGTGACGTCCTAGGCCTTCCAAGGCCAACGTTCCACTGAAAAGGGCACAATCCCCCTAGGTCAAGCTCTGTCAGGGTGCCTCTGGTGGAACGTCCTCCTCTTCTCCGGTGCAAAGCCTCTGATCCATCTCTATCCTGTCTATGCCCCCTGATGGGGTCTCAGCATCCATCTGGTGGGCTCTTCAGCCCCACGGAGGTCTGAACTGATCATCTCTCCATGTGTACCAGTCCAACATGGTACCTATTCGTCATGCATGATCCTGCACATCAACGACTACGCCCTCCATGGGCTCACAAATCATAGGGATCATAGCAATGTCAATCACATCTCATCATCAATATTATTAAACATGTGCATAAAATCCCTAATACCTCAATAAAAATCTCAAAGACATTACACAAGCCTGCAATACAAGTTTGGAGAAAATGATAGGGCATCCTATTGGGCTAGTGTCCATTGGAAGAGGAAAGTTTCCGGAAGAGACTTCATCTGAGCCATGTAAGTGGGTGATGTGGGTAAGGGATGTCCAGGCAAGTGGGTGCGATGGGAGCAGAGGGTGCAAAGCTTTAACTGTGGGTGCCTTTGTAGAAGGCGAGTTGCACCTGTCCTGGATGCAAATTTTTCCAAGCCCAATCATGCCTTTTATTCTTATTTTTTATTCTTTTATTTTTTCATTGTTTTTTCTTCAAGAGGTGTGGTGACCAGTGGTGACAGTGTTACCCACAAGTACTTTCACAAAAATGAGAAGGTTGGCTCGTGATGAGATCCCCTTTCCCCTGGCTATGCAACCAAGGGTCACTACCCTGGCGTGGTAACCAGCTGGTGGTAATGTAACTGCTAGGTACCCATGGACCTAATAGGTTGCCTCGTTATGAGACCCCTTATCCTCTGACTAGGTCTTGTTTTATTATTTTACAGGTCCCTCTTGTTTCTTGTTGACAAGCCTTTTATTGCTTTCTCGGGGATCCCTCGGCAAAGCATCTCGAGGTTTATTTTTTAGGCTTTTATCTTTTGCCAGCTTGTTTTTACCTTCTGGGCCTTTAGCCCCTTCTTCCCACTAGGTAAGGTCCAACACTGAAAATAGGTCAACCCGGTGCCCGGACAAGTGTAATGGGATAGGTGAGCGGGAAGCAAGATGAAAGAGTGGTGTTATGACGGGAGCAGACGATGGCTTTTCAGAAATCCCCCCAGTGGAAAACCAGAACCTACAGACACAGGCTTACTAGGGCATCCTGTCAATCCCCCCAGACATGGTCAAGTGGGCAAGTATAATATCCAAGCATTTGTTAGAAACAAAAGGAATTAAATGCACATATTCAAAGGTTTTGATGATCAAAGTGACACATACCATGATACCTAGACTCATTACCTCATGGAGCAACAACCATCTCCGACACAAGACCAAGCCGATGGTGATGGATGTTGTTGTTGCTGGCAAGGTAGAGGCGCTAAAAGGGAGAAAATATGGGCCCTCCAGAGCCATGCTAAAGTCGATCTGGCTCTTGGTACACCATGTCTAGGACCTGTGGGCCTTGAGACATGATCTCCTAGTTATCCCTAAAAGTGGGGGATAACAGGTCCCCATTTTCTTACAGAGAAGCGTTTCATTGTTGTCTCGGGGGATCCCTAGGCAAAGCATCTGGAAGGTTTATATATAGGCTTTTATCTTTTTATCCAACAGCCCCTTCTTCCCATGGAATGAGGCACAACCCCTTCTTGGGTCAATACACCTTAAAATCCCAAGGGACAAGGAAATGGGGGGTTTTAAGTGATGGAAAGTGGTAAGTATGGTTGGGAACGGTACGATGGCTCTTCAAGGGAGTTCCTAGTAGCAAACACATTCCCAAGGAACACCACTTACTAGGGCACAATGTCAACCACCAAGTGAAACGGAGCAAAAAGCATAATGTCCAAGCATATGCTATGAAATCTAAAGCAGTCTAAGATACAACATACTCAAAATGCCTCAAATATTGAAATGATACTCACCAAAACACATGCCTTGTACCTCATGGAGAAAGGCTCGGTGCCTCTTAGAAGCCAGCTGGTGTGGTGGATGTTATTTGGAAATCCTGACCTTTGTGGTGGTGAGAAGGGTCTCCATCTGTGCAAGTGGTTATTGTTGGTCATGTAGTCTCTCGGCACTCCATATCTGCAACCTGCGGGCCTCAAGACATGATCTCCTTAGTTATCGCACAAAATGGGGATAAAAATTGGAATTCACACTAGTGGACAAATAACAGATATTGGAAGCCACATGTTCAAACAATGGGATTTTCCAGATTATCAGCATCTAGATTTGGCAGTTTTTCAAGCACATCTTCATCAAACCTCAATTCAGAAGTTTCAAATTGAAGATTGAAATGATCCTAGTTTATGACAAATCCTGTCCAGTGTCACAACGAAACCCTTTTGTCTTTGCTAAATACATCGATTTTGGAAAATTTAAAGAAAATAATTGTCTTTAATAGACATCTTAGTTTCTCAACATTGAATGAAAATATTTTTGTTGCAATTACTACATTTTTATTTACGTCTGCAAATACTAGTGTATTTGTCTACAATTATACTTTAGATATTCATGGACATGAGTCTACTACAATATCTCTTATGTTCTCAGCTCAACATTCTTCAAGCTATTATAAGAAAACTTATCATGTAGTGCTCCAAGATGATGTCTGCAAGAACTGTTGTATATCTACCCATAGCTCGTGTCATCTAAACCTTGCTAAGTGAGTTTGCATCTTCCAAACATTCTCTGGGACATCCACAACTCTCTCTCTCTCTCTCTCTCTCTCTCTCTCTCTCTCTCTCTCTCTCTCTATATATATATATATATTATAAAATGTTTGCAACAGCTCCTCACTTTTCTTTTTCTTCTATCTATCACATTCTACAATAGTTGGGGCATGATAAGCGATGAATTGTGCAGGAATTGTAATTGAGACAAAGAAATATTGTCTCTACTACAGCTTTCAAAAATCAGTATTATGTTCGCTAGTTCCTAATGAGTTGTCATCAAATTGAGAAGCCATCATCAGGTTGTAGATAAAAAAATTGTATTCATCGCCAAATGATTTGAAATCGCATGCATCCATTCATCTAATTATTGGGAATAAATCAAGTCTACTAGAAACAAGCATTGGCACATCTACATCTATTGTGGGATTTGATGTATCTGTTGTATACAATTTTCCCTGCCCCAGTTCTAACATTTAACATATTGCTTATTGAAGACTGATGGTGGAGAAATATCCTTGACATCGATTGTTGAATGTTCCAATTGGTCAAAATTGGGCATTGCATGAGTCTAGTCAAGCAAAATACTATTGTCAATGTCCTCTCCACTCGAATTCACCATATAACACCTCTAAGCATCAATTACTGTTATACAATGTACTTTTTCCTTCCAAAAAAATAAGTTTTCTAATGTTACAATATTAAAACCTTTAAAATATTAATTTTCCTATTTTTAATCAAAATTCTAATTCATATCTTCCCTTTACCACTGATCTTCTCTTTCCTTGGAAGACTTATATAGTCACGCTTCTATGATTGTTGTCGAGACCTCCAAAATTATATCACTCCAACACCAAGTATGAATTTAGGATGCATACATTCAAAGAAAATAATTGCCTTTAATAAACACCTTTGTTTCTCAACATTGAATGAATATACTTTTTGTTGTAACTACTACATCTTCACACATCGTTTTATTTATGTCTGCAAATAGTAGTGTATTTGTCTACAATTATACTTCAGATATTTACATAAACATGAGTCTACTATAATATCTAGTGTGTTCACCTCAACATTCTTCAAGCTACTCTAAGAAATATTATCATGTAGTGCTCCAAGATGATGTCCGCAACCACTGTTGTATATCTACCCATAGCTCATATCATCTAAATATTGCTTTAGGGAGTCTACATCTGCCAACATTTTCTAGGGCCTCCACATCAATACTCTCTCTCTCTCTCTCTCTCTCTCTCTCTCTCTCTCTCTCTCTCTCTCTATATATATATATATATATACTGTCTCTACTACAGCTTTCAAAAATCATTAATATGCCACTAGTTCCTAACTAGTTGTTTACGAATAGAGAAGCCATCATTGGGTTGTGGATAACAAATTCTTATTCATCACCAAATGATTTGAAATCACATGCATCCATTCATTTGATTATTGAGAATAAATCAAGTCTACTAGCAATGAGCATTGGCACGTCTACATCTATTGTGGGATTTATTATTTCTGTTGTATATAATTTTCCTTACCCCTGTTCTGACATTCTAACATATTGCTTATTCAAGACTGATGTTGGAGAAATATTCTTGACTACTGTTGGGCATTGCATGAGTCTAGTCAACCAAAATACCATCGCCATTGTCCTCTCCATTCAAAGTCATCGTATAACTCCTCCAAGCATCAATTAACGTTATACAATGGACTTTTTTCTTCAGAAAAAAAAAAAGTTTACTAAAGTTACAATATTAGAACCCTTAAAATATCAATTTGCCTATTTTTAATTAAAATTGTAATTTATAACTTCCCTTTATCATTTATCTTCTCCTTCCTTGGAAGCCTTATATAATCACGCTTCTATGATTGTTCTCAAGACCTCCAAAACTATATCACTCTAATACCAAGTAATAATTTGCTTTATTATTAATGTCGAAACAATAAATCTCTCACACAGCATATCATGTATCACTTTAGATATTTATACCCGTTACCCTGCAAATATGAACCAGCAGACCTGCTTAATAATTATAGGCGATCCAGGCCTATCACCATTAGATGCTTCTGCAATCGGACTGGTACTTTTCCCATCTAAGGGAGTTGACCCAAGGGGTTGTATGCTGTTATCAAACTTAGTAAATTTGCATAAATAACCCAACTAATGAGCACACAAAACCTGCCCTTGACATGCCCATATGCAGTCAAGAGCAAGGGTAAATTCTCAAGAAAATCAAGATGATCAAGATCAGATTCCTGAGCCAATTATAACAGTGAGTCAAAACATTCCTTAGCTGTCCTTAGATGACCAATGAAAGGCATCATGTTGCCCTTAACTGAATCAAAGATGATTCTTTTAGCTTTGGCCTGCCTCTTCTTATATGCTGCCCTGCCTGTATTTGAAGTGGGTTCTTCTATCACCCTGGTAACCAGCTCATCCAAGTCACCCTCTTCTAGTATATTAAACACCCTAGTCTTACAAGCATTGAAGTTGGAGGCCCTTTCAAGCCTATCTTCTGCTTTGACCGAAGATGAAGCCATGCTGATTTCAAGATTTGATTATGTAATAGCCTTATTGCTGATCTGCAAAACAAACCCTAAAACATGGATCTACGCAGGCTCAAAAGTCTGCACTTATTGAGTTCTTTTCACGCCCTAAGCTCTGTTTCCATGTTAGATTTTTTTAGGGAAAAGAGAAAGCAGTAATAACTTTTAAATTTGATCACTACTGTAAATACAGATCAGCACTTAAAACAAAATTCTGAAGTAGATGAAATATTGAAAATACAAATCTTAACATGCTAAGGAGAACAGACTTTAACTAGGACTGATCATGAACAGAAAATAACATTTCTGAATATTAACTTGAACTTAATGCAGATGTAAATATTAGCACAATAAGATCTGAACTTTACCTTAGCAAAAACAAATGATATAAGTACCTGATGTGTAGCTGTTCTCTTTCTTTATGCTCAGAAAAGCTATGAAGGTCATGGATCAAACCCTCAAAGGTTTGATCTCATCATAATCTTAAGTGATCAGTTTGACAGGAAGAATTCAAGAACAATCAGCAAGAGTAGGGCTGATATGAAAACCCCAAACAGCACAAATGAAAACTGTCCAAGAAGATATAGGACTGCTACAGCAAGATGGGCAGCTAGGGTAGCAGTCTTAGGACTTTCACAACAGGTCCTAGAGGCAGCAGTTAACAAGTGATAGCAGCAGCATAAGAGGTACACAGGTGGCAGCCAAGGAGAAAACCCACGGCAGCCTAAAAGAAACACAGTGGCAGCCTGGAGAGAAGATAGGAGGGGTCACGGCACCTTGTCCAGCAGGAGAGAGGGCTGTACCTCCTTTAATACAGCAAGAGGATAGATCCGCGGAACTATAACCCAGCAAAAAAAATACCAGAAATGAAGCACCAGCCAACAAGAGGAAGAAAACTAAGAGGTCACACCTCAAATCAGAAGAAGAGAATCCACCAAGGAGGTCGTACCCAAGACAAGAACCAAACTGAAGTAGCCACAGAAAATCAGACCATAAGAAGAGTGTGTGTAAGTGTAAGAATGAGTGAGGGGTAGGTTCCTATTTATAGTTTAGGAAGGATTAGGAATAAGTTTACTTAAAAACCTAAAAAATAAAAAGAATTAATAATTAATATTTTAATTAATAAAAATATTAATTATAAAGTCAAATAAGTCAAAGTGACTTATAGAAGACCAACACAACATCAAGCAAGATGGAGAAAGAAAATCAAGCAAGGGAAGGCTGCAAGGCAAAGTCAAGGGGGTCTTCTTCAATGGCAAACTGTCCACATATGTCTCATGATAACTTATAAGCTTTTATCATGCCTGCATAAGAGGAGAAACCAATGATGTGGTCATGTCCATCTTCTAGCTGCTCCTAGGTCTCATGGACCATCCCGGACGAGAAGAAGAAGATCACACATCATCACATCTTGGTACACAACCAAGAACCACCTGGTCCCAAACCAGGATACCCCAGAACACATATGGGGGCCCTAGAACACATCTAGGGTCTTTCATCCACCAAGGTACAAGACCAAGGATCAACCCAAGTGTTTAAGAAAGGATTCCCTGGAACACATCCAGGGGCCCTAAAACAAATTTAGGGACTTACATAATCAACCACCATGGAACATATACAAGGATCAATCCAAGCACCGAGCAAGGATTCCCTGGAACACATCCAAGGGCCCTAGAACACATCTAGGGACTTACTGCTTGGTCCTTGACCAAGAACCCCAGAAATACACTAGGGGCCCTCACTAGAGTCTTTTGCCATGGCTCTAACTACTTGGTCCCAAACCAAGAACCCTAGGAGTGTACTGGGGGCCCTAGATCTCAGCTAGGGTCTTATGCCACCCTCCCGGAGAATGGCTCTTGCAACTGCACTAATTTCAACACTAATCAGCACACAAAACTTGCCCTTGACAATGCCCATAAGCAGTCGAGAGCAAGGGTAAATTCTCAGTAAAAATCAAGATGGTCAAGATCAGATTCCTGACACAATTGTAACAGTGAGTGAAAGTGAATGAAAAGAGGAGAATGTCTTAAGTGAATAATAATTCAAAATAAGTGCATGAAAGCCAACCAAATCACAGCAATACTTTTGAACTAATGTCCAACCATATCGGAATCAGTCCAATCATACCCAGTAAAAGATCTTATGTTGCTCAAGGAATCCTAGTGCAAAATTAGGATGCTTTCCTTTGAGTGTACACCAATTGTCAAGCACTGACGAAAATCTATATAAAAAAAGTTTTCCAATTACAAGGAATGTAAAACTTCTCGACAAACTCCCTGGTTCTTCTCCAAGAACTATCTACCCTCCAGATATTATCAGATAAAACTTTAGAAAGAGTACATGGTAAAAGCAGGCTTACAAACACATCAAGAAGTTTATAAGTTGAATGTCAACTCATTTGGTTTGACCAATGCACCAACAACATATCATGCAAACAGGAACAAACTAGTACCACTATTCTTACAAAAATGGTGTTATTTTAATTGGACAATATTATAGTCTACAATAGAGATGGGGTTGAAAACAAACAACCAGATCAAGTACATCAGTTGTTCAATTTTACACCAAAAAGTACAAATGTAATTTTGGCCAAAAACTGTACTACATAGCGAACATAATTTTGAAGGAAGGAGTAAAAGTGGATAATAAGTAAATTTATGTGATCACTGAATAGTCAACACCACAAAATCTCCAAAATTTATGAGGATTCCTCAGACTAGCAAATACATTTCATTCCTCCAGTGCATTGAGGAACATAACACATCTGCAAGAAGTAAGGTAGATTACCTGGTCAAGATCATTAACTGCTTTGACGAGAACAGAATAATAAACCTTGTTAGTTTTATCCTTCTCCCTCTCCTCTACTTCATCAATGTAGGCGACACGTAGAGATGGGTATCTGCAAAAGGGTTCATGTTTTAAACAATTGATAACTCGATAGCAACACACTCACACAACTTGCATCTTAAAACCAAATAGAATCTGAGTGGAAATATTTTGATTTACGTCTTCATAAGTTTTAAAATGTCAGAGTAATTCCGCTCGTTAGATCTCTTCTGAGCACCATACTGTTGGCAGGAGACAACATATGTAAATTTCATATCAGCAACTGCCTCTAATTGTGCCCCCATTGATCGTTGGCTCTTGTCCTGCTCCTTAGGCACAAAAGTAACCGACTTGTAGCCTTGCAAAATTTCTGCAGAACAAAAGCAAATGTGCAAAAAATAATTTCCAATAAAACATTATCAAAAAACTTACTTCAGAAGCAATCCTTTGTAACAGAACCGGACAAGACAATTATATGATCACTTGTAATCCTAGGGGCAATTGTCCTGAAAATTATAAGGCATAAGAAGATTCCAAAATATTTAAGAACGGTTTCATACCTTCTGGTTTTGCCATATCTAGAAAAGATTGCAGTTCCAAGGCCGTTCTATAGTACATCATTCCTCTGACTGCCAAAACAAGAGTATAAAATGCCATATGTACATTCAGGAAGCAGCAAATTAACTGAAGTTGCAATATTCTTAAGACTATAATTTCAACTTGTCTAAACATTTGCTCATATTCATCTCCCAAACCTGTCCTGGTAAGGGTTTGCCCTCGATTAGATGCCCAGTGACGAAGATGTTCTACCTTCTCAGGGTCGTCCAAGACCTGTTCCTCACTATCACATTGTACACGTTGTAGAAAATTTTTCCATTCATCTGTTTAAGAACGTTAAAAAATAATGAATGAACAGACTCTGATCTGGATTGAGATGATCAAAACTGAATAACCCTCTGAACTGTATGAACAGTATAGTATATACCAACCTGGGTATATTTTCTGCAAATAGAAAACAATAGAGACCCCATCTTCATTCTCCTGCTGAAGCTCATGCAATGAATACAGAACTTCTTCTTTATAATAAGGAGTTAAGACACTGGAAGAAAGTAGTTGAACAGAATTTGTTATGTCCAATTCTCCAACATAAAAGACTCCTTACAACCAACAAAATTTCATTTCAACACATATCAATCATTGTTACCACAAGACAATTTGAATTGCCAAAGAAAGCAAAAAATGGATTACAAGTCTATGTTAGTTATGAACTTATGATGCACTTATTCATATCCCACAAATTAGAAACCAAAGTATAACCCAGTTTACAAGTGAAAATACACAATACACATCTGAATTATTAGATGGACATAATACAGTCAATTAGCTATAAAACCTATAACCTTGCATTGATCAGAAAGAAAGAAACAAGCAAATTATACTATTGTCTTAGAGGTAGCAATGTAATGTGGGAGTGTCAAAGGCATTTTTTAGAAGCAAAAGAAAATAAAATAAAACAATAAAATGACAAAAGGAGTAAATCTAAAAGGTAAAACCTTGACAACAAGTAGAGATTGGTTCTGTGAAAAAGACAGAGAGACCTGTTATCGCATAGTTTGTAGCTAGGAAAAAGGCTATAAGATGAAGGCCAAACTGGCGTAACAGGAACCTATCCCACCCAATGTCACCACAATGGGGAGGTTCTTTCTCTTTAGGGAGGTTAGGCCCAGGCGAGACGTCCCCGGTGACCTGTGGTTTTGAGGAGGTAGAAGGATAATAAGATAAGGACAAACTTTCCTCCTCACAACTCACCACCCAAACAGAAAGTCCCGGCTAAACAGCCAATAATAAAGTAAATTCCCAATGAAGAACAACTACCTGGAACAAGACAACAGCAAATGGATATATGCAAGCTATATTTCAATGGGTTAGTACTTCATAAGACTATCTGATAAATATATATAAGCAATTAGCAATAAATGTTGACGAAGTCAATGTTTATCAATAGCAAATGAAAAGATATAACACTTCACCAATAAATATTGGAACGATGTAGCATTCAATGTAACCAATCAACACTTCATTTAATAAATGCTTTAAACCACCATTCAATTGCTCATAAAGTAAAACGTTGTTGCATTAAAGATGAAATATCCAATGATGACTTTAGCAACTTAGGGTTAGTAGGTTAGGGTTTGAAATTCAAAGAAGTTAGAGAGTTGTTTGATCAGCTTCACTTCAACGTTAGAGGAGTCATAAGTGAAGGACGCAAAGGTTGAAGGAGGCAAGATTTCAAGGACTAGGGGGGAAAGTTTTGGGGTGTTGCTAAAGCAGGGCCTCAAAATCAAAACCCTAGGGGAGAGAGGCTCACTCTGGTGTTGCTAAAGCAAGGCCTCGTGCTCTCTCCTCCTTCCCGGCAGACGGCTAGCTCAATAACAAAAATATAACCAAAACAAGAGGGTTTGATGAGGTGAGGTGTTGCTAAAGCAAGGCCTTTCAGCAAACCCTAGAAAGAGTACGGCCCTAGTGTAGTAGACCTATGCCAGGGACGTCTCACTCTTTTTGGCATCAAAATAGTATGACTAGCAAAGAGGAAGAGGAAATAGGAGTGTAGCTAAGGCTAGGCTCCTTCTTTCCTCAACAATGGCTTAAGGTTTCTCTATCAGAGGACATGAGACAATGACCTACTTGTGTGCTTGTCCCCTAGGGTTTTGATTCAGCAATATTTATAAACAAATGAAAGAAATTAAACTACAACCATTCATTCAAGAAGTTTTGCAGAAAAAATACTTACAAATCACCAAGAAATAACCATGCAAACCCTAGTTGTAACACCTTCCTTCAAGAGAAACACCATAAATGCCAAAAATCTCTTCCTTCAACAAGTGTGCATCACTTAATTCAGCCAAAAACCCAAGAGAGGG
>ML802735.1:153605-178088 GCA_009831015.1 Picea engelmannii | reverse complement strand
CTATATTCCTCAAGAGAAAGACCTCCCACACCATAACCAAAAACTAGCACACAAGAGGGTGCTTCAATTCTCATAATTACATACCACAAATTCTGAAATCATGAGATGACACAAATGATAAGTGTGTTTCCTCAATGGGGATTCACCTTTATTTATATAATACTTGTCAAATAAAATGATGTGTTTATTGGCACAATAGGGACGACCTCATAACTCAAAATATAATTAAGAATTACCATATTAATTATCTTTTATATTAATTATCTCTTACAATAATTATTAATCACATTAAGGTGGGGCCGACCTGTACCCTTTGCATTACAATTAGGGTTACAGGCAGGTTTGACTCTTGAAAAATATAGCAAGGGATATTATACACCCACTAGTGCTCATCCACTAGTGACACATCCATAGAGATTTATGTACCTCTGGCTCACTGCATTACACAGAAGAACCAATTATTCACTAGTGCTCAGCGACTAGGATCACGTTCGCCTATTCTTGTCCACAGGCACGTCCACTCAACAGATATTCTTTCCCACTGCATTACACAAGATATTCATATGGAGCTTCTCGTGAACTCTTATACTCAGAGGAGGATAATACATCATCTTCATTTATGTTCTCATGATGATGCACCCAACACTTTGTGATTTCACACGTTCACCTTGTGCTCAGCCACAAGCACGTCCAAATATGTAGATCACCTTTCTCACTAGATAATCATCTGGAGTTCTTCTCAACTCTCATAATGGAGGAGGTCATCTCTACATTCCATCTCTGTCTCAGATAGGAACCACGCACCCTTCTCAGGGGTATTCTCTCAGGTTTGTAAGATGCAGAGAGTCTCACATAGCTGCAATGATCCACATCTCACAGGTTTGTAAGCTAGAGAGAGTCTCACATAGTTTCAATGATCCACATCTCATAGGTTTGTAAGATGGAGAATTTCTCACATAGCTGCAATCATCAACATTGGGCCTCTTCTCTGGCTCTGCATCTACATCTGGATGCACTAACTCTGCATCAGACTGTACAGACTCTGTATCTATATCATCAAAATCCTATGAATCAAAACTCTCATCTGAAGAAGAGTTGGCATGTACATGATCATCATCTTTGACAGGTGGAAGAACAAAGGTGTCTACATGCAGCTGTTGAGGTACATGCGAGACACTTTCCTCGAATTGGACACTACGCTCAATGATGAACCGATCCGAGGAAATATCAATGGATATGTATCCCTTCACATCATAGAGGTATCTAACAAAGATACACTTTGTGCTTTGTGGATCAAGTGCCTTCCTCTTTTCAGAGGGAATCTGGGCCCATGCATGTGAACCACAAATACGAAAGTGGGTCACTTTTGGTTTGAGGCCACTCCAAGCCTCGTAGGGGGTCTTATCCGTGACATATCTATGGGGAGATCTATTTTGGATGTAGGTTGCATCTTTAAGTGCTTCGGCCCATAATATTTGTGGAAGTGACTTTGCATGTATCATGTAATATGTCATCTCTTTTAGAGATCTCTTTTTCTGCTCAACAACTCCATTTTACTACGAAGTATAGGAAACCGTGTGTTGCAACTAAATCCCTATCTCATGAAAAATATTTTGGATATCATGGTTGACATACTCTCCCCTATTCTCAGTTTGGAGGATTTTGATTTTCTTTCTTGACTGTGTCTCAACAAGGGCTTTGAAATCTTTGAGGTGTTGAAAGACCTCTGATTTTTTCCTAAGAAAGAAAATCCACATGAAGCAGGAGAAATCATAAAAAAAAATGAGCACGTGCCTTGGTTTTTTTATTGATGGATGTGGAAAATGTCCCATGAGGTCACTCTGGATCATGTCTAAAGGTGAGGAATCCCTATGTGTCTTTCCTTTGTCGAATTTCTCTTGAGGGTGTTTTCCAAGAACACATCCCTCACAAATTACTTTGGAGAAATGGATGTCTGGTAGACCATCAACCAATCCCTAGTTGCTAAGTTGTTTCATATATATGAAATTTAAATGCCCTATCCTTTTGTGCCATATTCTACTACTTTCATCAGCATGGGTAAGTAGTAATGCAGAATCTGGTTCAATAAATTTAGAAAATGTGTAGAATCTAGATTGATGATTTACCTCACCAATATCAACCCTAGAATTGGTTTGCTTGCCATAGATATCCACTACAACAGTTGTGAATATGACTCTCTTTCCGGTGCCAGATTTTTTCATCTCATACATGGAGAAAATATTGACGAAAAGTTTGGGAACATGTAGCACATTATCAAAGCTTCCATTTGTGAGTTCAATCCTTCCTTTCTTAGTGACCTCGACTGGAGAGTTGTCCCCCATAATAATAGGAGGACATTTTCATGCATCCAATGAAGAATAGAATTCTCTTGTGGCATCCATGTGGTATGATGCTCTTGATTCTACGATCCAAGAATCGAGAGAGGATTTGATGGCAATCAAGGCATGGCTATAATTGTCTTTCTTGGGATTTTGATCTTCTGGCTTCTTCTTCTGGCTTCTTCTTCTTGCCACCCTTGGGGATGAGATCTAAAAGGTTTTCTTTCTTAAGTCTTTGGGTCATTAGATCTATATGTTTCTACATACATGGGGATTATGGATGGAATCCTTTATGGAAGTAAGTGCATTTCTTCCCTTTTCTTCCCTTTCCCCCTTTGGATCATGAGGCATCGTGGAAGGGTTTTGAGTACCCTTCATTTTTCGTATTTGCATGTGCTTTCCTCTTGTCTTTTTCTTTAGATTTTTTATATTTATGACTGCTTCCATATTGCACAGTAAGTGCATGCACCTTTGGGCCTTTGTTTTTTCCCATATTGATGAGATTTCTTTGATCTTGTGTCAGAGACTCGATAAAGTCCTCAAGAGAGGGCATCTTCTAGGTAGATCCAGATATGAATATAACTGAATTAAATGTGGATAAAAGCACTAAGTATTCTGGACCAAGTTTGGAGAGAATGGTGAGAAACATTTGTTTCTCCTCTTTAGATTTATCAACCCCGCAATCTTTGAGTTGCGACAACAAATCCTTATATTTGGTAAACAAATATTGGAGATTTTTGAAGGTTTTTGGATCTAATGTGAGAAATTCCACCTCGAGAAAGTGTCCCCTCATCTCTTCCTGTTTGCAAAAAATCCCTTCCATTGTGGTCCAAGATTCATTGGGGTTTTTACAGGAGGATATGTGAAAGAGGAGTTACAGAGAAATCAGACTGCAAATTGTTCCAAACGCTTCATCCATTCGATTTAGATACTTGGATTTTTCTATGGCTGATGTTGGTTTTGTCTTTGTGTTCATGGTTAACATGTACAATCCTCTGATTAGAAGATGCATGATCATCTTCTCCTTCCATGCAAAGAATTTGTAAGGTGTAAGAATGAATTCTTTTGGGAATTCCATTTTTTCGTTGTCTTCAATCTTCGGTACCTAAAAAAAATAATTTGGTGTGTCTTTTGCCTAGAAATCCATCAACTCTGATACCATGTAAATGTGTTGAACCTACAGAGAATAGGTCTAGCTAGGAATCGACATACACAGTTGCATAGAAAATATGATAAAAGAGGAGGTAAGAAAGAATGGAAGAATTCTCATTAACCAAATGAATGAATGATAATTTACACATGATATACTTTGTATAAATGAACTAATGCACATTGGAGGAGAATCCAATGCACCATATTGGTGGTCTAAAGTGATCTGGACACACACCAACAGTTACGGGAGTAAACTGCCACCTAGTCTAGCCTCTCAAGCAGTTACGGGAGTGAACTTCCACCTAGTATGAGTTAACTAGTCTATCAGTCTTCATTTAACTGACTAAAACAAAGTAAAGTGAGGAGGATATCAAGGAATCAAGAGTAATTCACTAGTCTTGTGATGATCCCAAGGAAAATGCGCATTAGTTGGTGATGATACCAATGTTGCATGCTGACAATATCAATGTAGCATCTAGACTCCACTCAACTAATCAAACTGAAGTGAAAACTAAAGAGAATATTGTCGCTAGAGGAATATTCTTCCTAAAATATAGGAGACTGAATAATGACTAATAAATATAGGAAAAACCTTAGGAAAAATAAATCCAAGGTGTGTGTGAAGTAACTCCAACAATATCCACATAGCAACATTTTCCAATTCGCTCGGTTAACCTCCATACTACTTAGTGACTTGTTTGTTACAAAACATATATTTGTGGGTGTTTGTTTGTTGGGATTATTGTCATGAAAGGATGAAATTCAATCCATTTGGTTTTTTCGAAGATGGACATTATTCCCCCGAACCAAAATGTCAACATGTCCTTGAATAGATTGAGGAGGCAATTTGTAATTCATGATAAAAATCTAACCAAGCCTCAAATGGAAGAACTATCAGTTGCATTGGAATCAAGGCACCAGGTTATAACTAGGGGTACCTCTATGTTGTCATTTTGTTTCCAAGAAAATCATTTGTTGGAGGATCTTCAAAACTAGGGTTTTGCTCAGTGAGGCATAGTGCAATTTCTTAACAAGGAGTCGATTTTGAAGAACACTATTCCATGTGATTTTTGGTATCTTGGTCATGTGGGAATTATCCAAAAATGTGTGTGGGATCTTACAAAACTTAGTTATTCTACTAAGTTTGTATTTTATGCCCCTAAACCAAATTGCCAACATGTCCCTGAATGGATTGAGGAGGCAAGTTACAACTCATGATAAAACTATAATCGAACCTTGGATGGATGAACCGTCAGTTGCATTAGACTCGGGACATTGGGTTACAGGTAGGGGTATCCCTCTATTGTCATTTTATTTCTTAGAAAAGTGTTTATTGAAGGATCTCTGAAACTAGGGTTTTTCTCGATGAGGCATAGTGCAATTTCTGAAAAAGGGGTTGATTTTGAATAACACTATGTCGAGCGATTTTGTGTAGCATGGTCTCATGGGCCTTGGAAAAATAGACATGTGGGAGATTATGAAACTCAGTTATGAAGATCAATTTGAATTTGATTCCCTTGGACCAAATTACCAACATGTCTCTAAATGGCTTTAGGAGGCGAGTTGTAACTCATGATAAAACTCTAACTAGGTCTTAGATGGATGAATTGTTGGTTGCATTGGCCTCTTGACAACAATTTACAGTTATGGGTACCCCTCCGATGTCATTTCGTTGCCCAAAAACGTGTTTATGGAGGATCTTCGGAACTAGGTTTTGTGCCCTCCACAACTACCCACTAAAATTATCTAATTCAGAGGATTTCAGTGGGTGCCCCCTTTCAAAAATATTTCAAGGTAGTACTATATAGCTAATAAGTTGGTTTGATACTAACATAAGAATGCTACGATTTTTCTAATGCAGTCTAAATATCAACCCAGCAAGCGAACATGAGGATCAAAGGTCTTATGTTTTCTACTCTATATCAATTGGCCTATGTCCGAGAGGATCAAATTTTGAGTCAAGAAGAACCTCAAAGAATATTACCATATATCTGATCATTCTTGAAATCCAATGGACTATTACTCACTAAGAAATCATTTCTTTAGATAAAGAGATGAACAAATATAACTTATATTCCTATAAAACCTTTCTGATTGTACTATCAGAAATAATTCTATCATAATCATTACCGTTGGAAGGATTTTCAACCTTATAAAATCAACTCTGATGGAAATATGTCTGATAGAATAATTTCGAGTGCAGGGTGACTTTAATGTGCCTTAGAACAATTATCCCAGATATATGTGTCAGGTGATTACTTGTATATAATGTTAGTCTATCTGATAAATACTTAGTGTGTGAGTGGGTCCCTTACATAACTAATTGAAGTACGTGGCAAGCGCATATTGGTTTATTACTCCCTTTTACCCTCATACTTCAACATCCTCACAAATAAGAAGTTTTCCATAAGAACATTTTTCAAGAATGGAATATTCCTCATCGATACCTCTCCATCGAAACGTAGAGTAAACTTGACATTCCCCCTCTCCGATGACAGTCCCTTTTGATGTCACTATAGGAAGACTGTTGTTGGAGCCATCCCTTTATATTAACTTTACCTTCTGACGAACGCCCTCTATGAAAACACATTAACATAGGGAAATATTGACATAATTTATAATGTCTTGTCCTCAGCACATATCCCGATGCACAAAAACAATATTCCTCGATACCTTCTTGTCAGATTGGACATCAACCATGTATTTTCTCCTCTCTGAAAAAAACTCACTCTCATAGCACCATTGGGAATTTTCCCATGACTAATCATTCGACCATTGAGAGCCTGATACACAAGCCTAAGTGCATGTGTGCTTCCAAATTCATTAATGGCAAAGTAATGCTCCACCTGCAAATGAAATATCTCCTAATGAACATTAATTACGAAGGGTTAGGGTAATTTTACCTATACATAACACATAGTAAACTCAAACTAACTAATTCTACACATTTGTAAACTCGTGAAAACTTTTCTTAGCATACTCTGAATGCAAATTATCTTCGAACCCCAACCAATCTTAAGAAAAATAGGTATGTGATTAACATAATTTCAATTTCTATAATGTTTGGTTTGTTTAGTAAGCTTATGATATTTTTGTTCATTACAAGATATTACATCAACACCGTGTCATTCCCACAAACTAGAAAGGGAAAAAATCTTGTAGAAAATGAACCCATGCATGAACCTGCACCTGTACCTTCCATGAATCTAGATGAAATCCTAGTTATAGATACCAGTTACCACAATGGGGTACACCATTTCCATGATACAATGAAATCTATAGTATCTTCAACACTGGGGATTTCCAACTTGAGAACGAGAGCTTCAAAGCTTATCAAAATATTCAAAAGCGATGTGTTCACTTGGTGGTCACTCATCCGATGATGTTTCCTACAATTTATGAGAGCATCTCTAAGACCAGAGGATATCATACTCCTATATCACCTCCTAGGGCATGAGCTTTCCCTGAATGAGCCATTCTTGAGAAAAATTGGGAAGTAAAATAAAAAAAATTCAAGGAATTGATGGAGGATTGGTGGTGCGACAAGGAGATAAAATTCAAGCGAGGATAATAAATAATCCCTGCAAAATAACTCAAAAGACCCTTCATAATTATAACAATAATTTTATGCATACTTTATGGGGAGGAGAAAAGAACCATTTTCATATGGAGTGGCTACCAATGGTTAGCATTGTAGTTAAGATAGGGTAGACCTTTGATTGGGCAGACATACTAGCCTTCAACATTTTTTAGAACGCCAAGAATTCCCCAGGTATGAAGAAGCCCAATTTCTATATGTCTGCATACCTCATTGATGTTGTATGCTATTCCATACATTTTTCTACCTTTGGCTGGAATTGGGACTTTGTCCAACCACCTGTCGATGTATATTGTTCTGAATTGTGGTATGTGAAATGCAAAATGAAATTCTATGATATTTGTGACTATTTCCTTGCTCCCTTGTATAACATAATGTTTGGATATTCACACTTTATAATATCAAAAGAAGCCACAGTTTCATAAGAGATATCATAGATTGGTATCTGGGAAAATATTATACCTACATCATAGTATTTGGGAACTTTGAAGCCCCACACTTTCTACCTAAATATGTCATTGATAGATTAGTGATGAGGGAGGTTACTTACCATACCATGGGGACTAGCATAACATATTTTCTATCAGGTAGCAACAAAAATATCTAGCCCGCATTCCCTATAACTATAGGGAGGTACACATTGTTGAATGGTCCTCATTCTAGGAAATAAGCAGAGGCCCTGTAAGAGTTGTGTTTATGTAGAGGAGAGCCTAAAGGACATGAACCATAAAGGATAGCAGTAAATCATATCAAAGTAGTCATCCTTACTCACAAAGTAATCCATGTAGTAAATTATGCATAAAAGGTTTTCAAAGGGGTCTTATTCTTTGAAGAAGTGTTATAAAGGTTATGAGATGAGGTGTCCAGGGAAAATATTATAAGGGATAAAGAAGAGAAGAGAAAATAAACCCAAGAAAAATTCCTCTCACTCCTAGACAAGGACCAAGAAAAGCCATAGGCTAAGGAACATGAGGAAAGAAAGAAAGAAGAGGAGAGAAACTAGAAAACAATAATAGATGAAGAAGAATATCAAAGAAAGAAAGCAGGGAAAGGAAAGGTGAAAATGAACCCAAGAAGAGTTACAAGGTAGATGAAAAGAAGAAAAAGGAAGATGCATTAGAGAGGCATGTTGAGGAAAGGAAGAAAAATAAATAAGAGGAAATAAAATCTAAGCAAGATGCACTTCAAAAAAAAAAATGATGAAGAGTAGAAATAGAGAGTAGCAGTAGAGTAAAAGGCAAAGAAAAATAAATAAGAGGAAGAACAGTAGAATTTTGTTGAAGTTGAAGCCAAAAGGAAAGTTGATGAGGAAGTAGAAAAGGGAAGACAAAAAAAATTGAATGATACCTAGAAAAATCCATCTATTCTTAATGTGGGCATAGTTAACATTCCCCCTTAGGAATGCACCCCTCTTATGGCCATACTAGGAAAAGAGGGTATACAACTATCAACAAGCCATCAACCAAGAGAATTATTGAATGGGAGGTAGGGTCTGATCCCAAAGAAAATGTCATTCAAACTGCCTCTTCTCTTCATACATTTGTAGGAGAAAATTCCATGTTTGTTTATGACTTAGCTGCTTTCTTGGAAACAACACAAACTAGAATTTTTGAGTTGGAAAACACAATTAATACAAAAAAGGATGGCATCACTACTAAATTTGAGAAATCAGTGAGAATTGCATATAATATCCATAACGAATAAATGGAAAAGGTTTTACAAGAACAAAAGAATAAAATGGAGGTAGAATTTGAAAAGAGAATCCACACGACTGGAAATCTACATAGGGAAGAACTCGAGTCCCTTAAGAAATAAAATTCTAAGGAAATGAAACAACAGAAGAACAATTATATACACGAACTAACCAATCTACAGCCAAAACAAGTAGAAACAAGCAATATTATAGAACAACAAGAACACAAGATTGAAGGGCTAGAACAAGATAAAGAAAAGTTATCAAGAAAGTAAAGAAGGAACTGTTTCCCTAGAATCCTTAATGGTAGAATCCATATCTATAAATGAGAATCTAAAATTAGAGTAAATAAGTGTTTTTTCATCCTAAATGACATCTAGAGGAACAAATATGATTAGATAAGGCTAGAAGATCAGATTGAAGAAATAAGGGATAAATATCAAAAGGATAATGATGAATTTGATAGAATTGTAGATTGGCAGGGAGTATATAAGAATCCACCAGATAACCTACAAATCTACACCACTAGATAAAAAATCAAGGATTGGGTCCTACTTGATACATGGAGGCCACTTCTGGAGGAAATTCGAAATATTCAAAAGGAAGTAACCAAAGCATAAAAAAATTTGTGGAATGATTCTGATGACATTCTGGAACAATCCAGAATGAAAATCATGTCTGACATTCATGAGGCATCCCCAAGCGAATTGAGAATAGATGAAGTAGAGGAAACAAGGAAAATCGTTCAAAAATATATTGAGTTTCTTACAGAAGTAAATAAATAAGTTCTCAATGAATACATGATGAAGCCCATCAAGTGGATCACACTTCCCTAGAATTTCATTAAGAAGACGGAGCAAGAAATCTTTAAGTCACAACCAAAATTTGTGATGGAGAACTAGACTTGGAGAAAATACAGTTGAGAAAGATGGAGAATATAATGGAAGAGTAGGCACTCTGGAAAGAGTATCAAGATCAAATGGAAGTGCAAAGAGTCTCATGATTATTTTAATTTTGTAATCGATCTTCTATTTTTTCCATTCATTACTCGTTATGATCCAAATATGGAATGTTAAGATATGAATCCAAATCATCCTCTGGAAATATGTAGTTTCAGAATGTAAACGGTTCTTCTTGTTTTATAAAAGAGGAAACTATAACTAAGAAAGGGATTTTGATCTATGTTGTATCAGAACAATACTTTTACTGTATGATCAATAGAGCAAGAGACATTGATGGAAATTTATGAATCATCTATGTGCATATGAGACTTTTCTTTTTGTATATGTCTATTGTATGGATGTTATGGAGCACAACCATATGAATTTATTCTTTATTGTTCTCTGTATATTTATTAATGTCTAAATTCCCTCGTGTGTACAACAAATGGTGTGATAAGTAGGTCAAGAAATTAATTGTCATTATCCTTATTTTACTATTATGTTATTTTATTGTTTGCATACATGAACTCATTCTTTTGCATGCAATAACCTCATTCAATGTACTCATTTTCATTAGTTTCTCCTGATTAGGATAGATTATAATAGTATAGAATTTCATTTAGAATAACTTTAGGAAACATTAGTTAGGTTTAATTTCATATTTTAATTCATCTGGGAACATTTTGTTCTCATATCCATATTAGAAAATAGTTTAGAGTGGAAACCAGAACCAGATACTGGTTGGAAAGGCTATTCCAAATGAGAGTGGGTGTAAGACGAGACTTTCCATCAAACATTCTCCCTTGCCTGCTTGACAAACCATCTAGACTCGTCAACACTAGGGTTTTTCTCAGTAAGGCATAGTGCAATTTTTGAACAAGTGGTCAATTTTGAAGAACACTGTGTTGGGATATTGTTGGTAGTGTGTTCGCATGGGCCTTGGAAAAACAGATGTGAAAGATATTACATAACTCATTTATGCTGCTTTGTTTGGATTATATGCCCCAGACCAAATTTCCAACATGTCCCTGAATGGCTTGAGGAGGCAAGTTGCAACTCGTGATAAAAATATAACCAAGGCTTGAATGGATGAATCATTAGTTTCATTGGAATCCTAACACTAAGTTACATCTAGGGGTACCCCTCCACTATCATTCCATTTCCTAGAAAAGTGTTTATTGGAGGATCTCTGAAACTAGGGATTTTCTCAATTAGAGGCACAATGCAATTTCTGAATAAGTGGTTTATTTTGAGGAACACTATACCGGGTGATTGTGGGTAGAATGTCAGCGTGGGCCTTGGCCAAATACATGTGCGGGAGCTTATGGAACTTGGTTTGGATGTTATTCCCCCATACTAAATTGTTAACACGTCCCTAAATGGATTGAGGAGACGAGTTGAAAATCGTGATAAAAATATAACCGGGGCTCAGATGGAAAAAATGTCAATTGCATTGGACTCCTGACATTGGGTTACAACTAGGGGTACTTCTCTACTATCATTTCATTTCCTAGAAAATCATTTGTTGGAGGATCTCCAGAACTAGGGTTTTTCTTAGTGAGGCACAACGCAATTTATGAACAAGTGGTCGATTTTGAAGAACATTGTGTTGAGATATTGTGGGTAGTGTGGTTGTGTGGGCCTTGGAAAATAGATGTGTGGGATCTTATGGAAATTTTTTATGCCACTCATTTTGGATTTTATGCCCCCATACCAAATTGCCAACATGTCCTTGAATGGCATGAGGAGACGAGTTGCAACTCACGATAAAACTCTAACCAAGACTTGAATGGATGAATCACCAGTTGCATTGGACTCCTAACTCCAGGTTACATCTAGGGGTACCCCTCTAATGTCATTCCATTTCCTAGAAAATCATTTATTAGACGATCTTTAGAACTAGGGTTTTTCTCAATGAGGCACAGTGCAATTTTTGAACAAGTGGTTGATTTTGAAGAACACCATGTTTTTTGATTGTGGGTAGCATGGTCATGTGGGCCTTGGCCAAACAAACATGTAGTAGCTTACATAACTCAATTTTTCCACTTAGTTTGGATTTTGTTTCCCCGAACCAAATTGCCAACATGTCCTTGAATGGCTTAAGGAGCTGAGTTGCAACTCACGATAAAACTCTAACTGGACCTTGAATGGATGAATCTTCGCTTGTGTTAGAATTTTGACATCGGGTTATAGCTAGGGTTACCCCTCCGCTATCTTTTTTTTTCCCGAAAAAGCGTTTATTGGAGGATCTATGGAACTAGAGTTTTTTTTAGTGAGGCACAGTGCAATTTATGAACAAGTGGTCGATTTTGAATAACATCGAGTGAAGGAATTGTGGGTAGAATGGTCATGGGGGCCTTGGCCAAATAGACGTGCAAGATATTACAAAACATAGTTATGTCACTTGGATTAAATTGTATTCCCCTGGAATAAATTGCCAACATGTCCCCTAATGACTTGAGGAGGTGGGTTGTATCTTGAAATAAAACTTTGAATAGGCCTCGTATGGATAAACCATTAGTTGCATTGGAATCGGGGCAATAGGTTACAACTAGGGGTACCCCTCAGTTGTCATTTTGTATCCTGGAAAAACTTTTCTTGGAGGATCTCAATAACTAGGGTTTTTCTTAGTGAAGCACAATGCAATTTCTGAACAAGGGGTCAATTTTGAAGAACATTGTGTTGGGTGATTGTAGGAAGAGTGTTTGTGTGGGCCTTGGAAAAAAAAACATGCAAAATCTTACGAAACTCAATTATTCCGTGCTCATTTTGAATTTTATGCCCCCGAAACAAATTGCCAACATGTCCATGAATCGCTTGAGGAGGTGAGTTATAACTCGCCCTAAAACTCTAACCGAGGCTTGGATGGATGAAAATTTAATTGCATTGGATTCCTAACACTATTTTATACCTAGGGGTACCACTATGCTTTAATTTTGTTTCCTGAAAAAGCATTTGTTGGAGGATCTTAGGAACTATAGTTTTTCTCAGTGAGGCACAGTGCAATTTTGGAACAAGGGGTCGATTTTGAATAACATTGTGTCGGGCGATTGTGGGTAGCGTGGTCGCATGGGACTTGGACAAAAATATGTGTAGGATCTTACAAAACTAATTTATGCCACTCGGTTTGGATTTTATTCCCCCAAACCAAATTTCCAACATGTCCCTGAATGGCTTGAGGAAACAAGTTGCAACTTGTGATAAAAATCTAAGCGAGACTTGGATGGACAAATTGTCGGTTGCATTGGACTCTCGAAACCAGGTTATAGTTAGGGGTACCCCTCTGTTTTTAATATGTTTCCCAAAAACTCATTTGTTGGAGGATCTATGGAACTAGGGTTTTTCTCAATGCGGCACAATGCAATTTCTTAACAAGTTGTTGATTTTGAACACCATGTCGGAAGATTGTGGATAGCATGGTTGTGTGGGCCTTGGACAAGAATATGTGTGGGAGTTTACAAAACTCATTTATGCCACTTGGTTTATATTTTATGCCACTGGACCAAATTTCCAAGATGTCCCTAAATGGCTTGAGGAGGCGAGTTGCAACTAGTGATAAAACTCTAACCGAGGATCGGATGGACAAACCATCAATTTCACTGGAATCCTGACACCATGTTACAATTAGGGGTACCTATTTGTTGTCATTTAATTTCCTAGAAAATAATTTGTTGGAGGATCTCCGGAACTATAGTTTTTGCCAGTGAGGAATAGTCATGGTCTAGGTCTAGGTCTAAGCAAGGCATGGAAAGACAAGGAAAGGAAATAAAAGGAAATGAAATGCAAGGATAGACATGGAAAGACAATACATGGCATGGCATGGAAAGGCTAGGAAAGCCAATCCAAGCCAAGACAAGACAAGTCAATCCAAGATAAGGTAAAGCAAGGCAAGGCAGGGAAAAGAAAGGAAAGGAAAGGCTAGGAAATAAGGGAAAGAAAAGGCAAGGCAAGGCTAGACATGGAAAGGTAAGTCAAAGCAAGGAAAGGAAAGGATAGACACGGAAAGGAAAATCAAAGAAAGGCAAGGAAAGGAATGGAATGGAATGGAAACACAAGGCAAGGCAAGGAAATACCAAGCAAGTCAAGGCACGGTAAGGAAAGGCAAGGCAAGGAAAGGAAAGGCTAGGCAAGAAAAGGCAAGGCAAGGCTAGACATGGCAAGGAAATTCAATGTAAGGCAAGGTAATGCAAGGAAAAGTAATTAAAATTGTGACAAGACAAGGCAAGGCAAGGAAAGGCATGCCAAGACAAGGCAAGGAAAGGAAAGAAAAGGTAATGTAAGGTTATACATGGCAAGGAAATTCAAAGCAAGGAAAGGCAAGGCAAGGCATGTGTTACACACCAAATTCCCACACTACTAATTTTCACATTGATGTATCGCATTCTACTAAGTGTCTCACTTATGTATCACTTATATATCATATTTTAATCGATTCAATCATGAAACATATGAGATAAGTGAAGGCGTTAGTTTCATGTTGAAGTGATAACAGTCTAAGCTGAAGATCGAGTGGTACCCCAAAAAGTAAATGGTGACAGACATTTTTTTAGGGTGTGTTGAGTACTCAACACCCGTGTCACCCTTGGTTGGTGAATTCCCATTTGATCACCATTTTTGAAAATATATATGTGTTTTGACTTATCATCCATTCCTTTGCAATCTCACCCATTCAACACAGTTTACCCAATATCTGGTCGTCCCCCTGACACCAAATTATGTTTTACGTTTGTTTCTATCATCCCATTTCCCCCCAACCAAGGGAATTTCTCCAGTCCCATACATCTTGAATGTCATTCATGTCACCATTCCATCCATCCTCTCCTCCATCCAGTCCCTGATACCCATTTTATTGAATCGATGCCAAGAATCCCTTTGCTTCTTGTAGTCGCGTTGTTTTCCTGTCGACATCAGCACAAATTTCCAGGAAGGTGGAAGTATATTGACTCTCATTCCCTTACTAATGAGAAGTATCGGATGAAATAGAAAGAGTCTTCATCTATTTCTAATTTCGTTGACCCCCATGACATTTGACTCCAACAAAGTTTCATGTTACGGTGGGTCTTACTATGCGACCGTTGCAGTTTTCAGTAATCATTGAATACCCCTGAATTTGCTAGGCCATCAATGCTCCCAAGTTGTTCATACCTTGATTCAGATCTCGTTCAGTAATCAAAATTGTCATATCATTTTTTGACACCCCCGAGGGTGTTGTAGATATCAACTTCATCAACCATATTCAGTTTCCATCCTTTCATTTGAAGGTTTCATGACACAATCATGGGGCATGTCTGCCTTGTTTGTACCCAGATATATATTTCAATTTTCAGAGAATACTTGGTTTCCCTCAATATTCCCTTTTTATCCAAAGGATTGTTCCTACAATCCTACTCAGATATCAACTACAATTCTCCTCTTCACAAAAGAAACAATGATGTATTTCAGTTATATGTATGCTCCTAACCTCACACATCAAGGTGCATCTATTATCACCAGAAAATTTCTCACAAGAAATAAATATAATGGTCAAAGAAAAGGTCAACACAAACATAGCATACTTCTAGAATTTACAGGACCTACTTCATCAAGATGACAAAACTATATAAAAAGAGCCCTTCATTTTCGTGCGTTCCCACCAAAGTTAGCGCGCACACATCTACGTGGATAAGAAATTCACCAAATGCACACTCTACGTGATCCATGCAAATATAGTTGATTCAACCCACTCGGATGTGGAAATGACACATTTATGGAATTGGTCGGGCCTCGACCACTTTTAGTATGAAGTGAATCAAGACAAAACCCTAAGATCAACCCAAAATTTTGTCTTGGGATGACTGAACGGATGGGATGTACCTATAGAGGCCTCCCATTCACACTTGGAACATGTTATTAAATATATTTCTATGGTCCTATAAATACATGGCCATTGTATGTTTAAAAGGTAGGAATTTGTTGTATTGTTATGCTGCCCATTTGCTCTTAGAGAATCCATTCATTCTCTTGAGAGCCCATTGAGAAATCATAGCATTTGGTAAGCTTCTCACCTCTTTAGAAACTTGACCAAGAATTTCTTGAACATTGTTAGATAGGAGAGTCAAGATTTATTATTGGGGGACTCAAGAGCCCTCCCACGGAGGAATAGGGGATCCATAGTCCCACTTTTCCCCTTTGGTGTTCTCAATTCAAATATCACTTGTCATTTGGGTAGTTATCTCTTGTGTCAATTTCATGCAATTCTTAGAATTTCCATGTGCTTAGTTTTTTTTCATTTATTAGTTATTTAATTTTTCAATTATTATTTTGTGGATTCACTAATCTACTAATCATTTATGTGTTGTATTTTTGGTCCAAGGCAGTTAACGAACCTCATTTTTTCTCACCCAAGTGGAAAAAAGAACCCGACACATATTTTAAGACCATTACACCTTCCATTTCCAATGCTTAAGGTCAATTATATGATTTACTGAATACATGGCCAATAAGTTTGAATACTATAGGATAGGGTTAGATAGAAACCAGGTGAGAGATTTACAAATTTCAAAAAAAGAACCCATGGGGCCTTGCTTGTTGACCCTGGATCTAGTTTACACCCTCATGTGACAAAGAAGTGTATTTGCAAGGATTGGTGCATGTACCAACCTTTTATAAACAACTATATGTATAGGTGGTTCATGGTTTTTGACAAACTTCCCTATAATAATAGGAAGGAACCACTATATTTTATCAAAACAAATTGGGCCAAATTTTGTTTAGGCCCCCATGTCAACTACTTTGGCATTGGTGAATTCAAGGAGGTCGGTCGTGGGTCTACAAAAGATCGATATACTTCCAAGAATGACCCATTGAGAGGGTATTTCCCTTTTAGGTAGATGCCTAACCCCCCTGCCCAATATCCTCAGATTTTAGAGAACATTCATCAAACCCAAACATTGATTGCCACCTTGATCCATAGTTTACTTCAGTGTATCGCATTCATCACTTTATCCCACCGAGAAGGATCTTTAGACAATGTGAAATTGATTATAGAGGGTTAGGGGTTGGCATTTTAGGCCATGCAATAAATTACATTCAAGTGAGGTCACATGGATATACTATCCATTCTGATCATAGTTCATGCAATCCTCATTGATGCTTGAGTTGCAAGTGAACTCTTTATGGGTTGATGGAGGATCTTGTACATGATAGTTTCAGGTTATGAGTTTAGTATGAAATCATCTTTATGGACTTCATTGATTGTATATATATAAGTGACAAGTATTCTATATAGTTGATTGTGTCATTTTTGTAAATATATGATTGCTTTCCATGTGTAGTTGTTATGAGTTAATAGTAATCCTACGTCACTTGGGATGCATCTATCACTTCCACCATTGATGCAATAGTGTGGCTTTCTCTATGAGGATATCTCACATGTAGGTATTGTGGAACTATAATTTTGTTTAGGCATGACATTTTAATGTTTTTTTATGTTTTTTTCGTCATTTTACAAATGATCACAAGCTAATGATGGTCTCTCGCGATGCATTAGTTGCAATGCAAATATGGAAAAACAACAATATGTTGACTTGGAGGGATGATTCAAGGTACTTTTACAACTAATTTGACTATGATGTAAGAAAATGAAATGTAGTAATCAAACTTTGGGAATATATAATTTTTATGTATGGAAGATTTGTATAACTGTAAAATTCCAATTTTTCTAACAATGGTATGTTACTTATTCTTTAAATATAATGCATATGTTTGCGCTGGTGTAGTTGTTGAGTACCTAAATGATAGAATTTCATTAAAATAATTTGAATAATTGTATAAAATGTGTTTTTCTCATATGTTGCTATTTAAAAATAATAATAATGTTAATTTATATGTATTTTTTAAATTAAGAAAATCAACATAGCCCTGAAATTAAGAGGTCGAGCGTCAGTGTGGGATTTGAGGGTCTTAATCAAACAAAATATTTTCTGTTTTAAATTGTAGATCTTAGTCTATACCATTGTGCCATATATATATATTTTTAAATGGGCAAGGAGATAAAAGTTATAGCATGTATGGAAGACGTCTATATTTTGAATTTTTAATATATGTCAAGAAAAAAAATAGAAAACAACATTTTTTAAAATCATATATTTGGAATCTGCATAGTCGGATATATATGCGTTTGTAGTTGCATAAATGCAAGATTTTGGTAGCCTATTTAAAAAAAATGTGAAAATGGAGATACTAAAAGGCATTCAGAAAAAGTGAGGTTTTACTGTTTTTGCAACCTAAATGACCAAGGTCGTCACACTGAACCTAAATATGAAATAACCAAGTCAGAAACATGTAATTAGGAATTCTCAATCCAAATTTTTATAATTTTAGGAACATGCACATGCTAATGTGATAAAAAAATCACCATGTTAGAAATTGATACCATTCTTTACCCCTTTTCCCAATGCCCGTGATAGCATAGAAGATACCTATGCTACCAAAATATCTAAAAGTATATACAAAGGTTCCTCATATGTGCACCCCATTCCAACCAATATTGAATATTCCAACCAAAGGTTTTTGAATGGCATTGATGCCACACCCCAAGGCCAGGGATTCCTTATAGAGGATTATGTGGTGGTTTGAGGCCTTGTTCATAGCCCTTGAGCCCGATAATATTTGTTCAGGTCCTAAAACCCTTATTTTCCTCCCTCAACCATGGTATAGGCACCGAGAATCATTCTTATTGTATAAAACATGCTAATGGTGCCAACATTCTTAGTCAAAGGCCAAATATCCCCTACAAAGATATAAGGTGGTTGTTTCGGGACTACTTCAAGAAGTTCGATCTTGAGAAGATTCAAATACGGTCTAAGAAACTTCTATTCATTCATTTACCATATATAAAGCAACCTAGTGCCACATGTGGTGTGAAAAAAATCCTAACAACACTTAGGTCCAACTTGAAGGTGTTGAGACCAAATTGTGGTGTACAAAACATCTAAATGGAACCAATATCCCACTTGTAGGCTAGATATACCCTACAAATCCCTTTGAGGATTTGGTCATGGCCATTAAGCTCAAAAATCCTTGGTTGAGGGCCTAAAACCCTTTTTTTCCATCCCCTAACCATGGTTGAGGTTATAAGACCCATTCTTATTGTGCAAAACATACTAATAGTGTTGATATTCCCAATTAGAGGCATTTTTCATGGCCATTAAGAATGGGAAAGACTCATTTAGGTCCTAAGGTCATTGTTTTCCTTCCTCGGTTGTAGTATAGGCCTTAAATCTCATATGTAGTGCGAAAAAACTCCTAATAGTGCACATATCCCACTTGAAGGTGAAACATCCTTTAGAAAGGATTTATGTGGATGTTTTAAGGCCCAGGTCATGCCCCTTGAGGTTGAGAAGCTTTGTTTTGGGTCCAGAGTCTGTCTTTTTCTCCCTTGGGAATGATCATGGGGCCTCCACTTAGTGAACCTATTACATAGCGCGTGAATTTGTGGGATATTAAAGAATACCCCTAATTTCCCTAGATATTGAAAAATATATCCCCAAATCCTTTTTTTGAACCTCCCTCCCAATACATCTCTCCAATTAAAAAAAACTTATTTTCACTAGATATCACCTATTTTGACCAAATTCTACTTTTATACCCCTCAATACTTATAAATTCCCCCATACCCCACACCTCCCCCCCAATACCTACAATATACTGACCTTATTTTTCACAATTTAAAAAACCTATTTATGAACGAACATGATAAGATATTGGTCAATAAGGTGAATCCCATATGGGCATGATACAAGCCTTAAGACCCATTCATATTTTGTAAAACAAACTAATGGTATCAATGATCCCCCATACATAATAACGATCCCCTATATAGGTATTGTGTGGTTATTTTAGGACTACTACATGAAGCTTGATCTTGAGAGGATTCAAATAGGAAATTATCACCCTATGTTCCTTCCCTAACCATGTTCAAGGCCTTGATTTCTTTATGTGGTGCACAAAACCTCATAATGGCTATGAGTTCCAACCTCGAGGCCTTAAGATCCAACTGTGGTGTGTAAAAATTATGAATGAAATCCATATCCCACCCAAACTCCATAAATCCCTTAGAGTAGATATATGTGGTGCTTTGAGGCCGTGTTCATGTCCATCGAGTTTAAGAATATTTTTAATGGCCTAAGGCCATTATTTTCCTCCCTCGACCATGGTAGAGGTCTTAAGACCCATTCTTATTGTGCACAATATACTAATGGTGCATGTATTCCCAGTTGGAGACCTTGTTCATGGCCATTAAACATGAGAGAGATTTTTTTAGGGCCTAAGGCCCTTGTATTCCTCCCTCATCCATGGTACATGCCTTGAATCTCATATGTGGTGCAAAAAAACTCCTAATGGTGCCCATATCCCACCTGAAGGAGAAAGCATAAAGGTCCCTTAGAAAGGATTTGTGTGGTTTCTTGAGGCCTAGTTCATGGCCCTTGATCTTGAGAAGCTTTGTTTTAGGCCCAAGGTCATTTTTTACCTATCTTGAGCATGGTAGAGGCCCCAAGACCTGTTCTTATTGTGTAAAACATACTAATGTAACCAAATATCCCCTATATTGGTGAAAGATCTCTTACATAGGTATTTTGTGATTTTTCAATGACTACATCATGAAGCTCAATATTGAGAAGACTAAAATAATTCCTAAAAACCTTATGTCCTATCCTTGACCATGGTCAAGACCTCAAGTGCCATATGTGTTGTGAAAATTTTTTGAATAGTGCCCATATCCCACTCAAAGGCCATATATCCCTTAGAGAGGATCTATGTGGTGGCTTAAGGCCTTATTCATGGCCATTAATCCCAAGAATATTTTTTTAGAGCCTAAGTTCCTTATTTTCCTCCCCTAGCCATGGTAGAGGCCCCGAGACCCATTTATATTGTTCAAAACATACTAATGGTGCCAAATATCCCCTACAGAGGCCAAAAATCCTTTTCACGGGTCTTTTTTGGTTGTTCAAGAACTACACCTTGAAGATTCAAATAGGTCCTAACCAATTTATGTTCCTTCCCTGAACATGGCCAAGGCCTTGATAATTTTTTTGAGGGCCTAAGGCCCTTGTTTTCTTCCCATAACCATGGTAGAATTTCTAAAAATTGTTCTTATTATTCAAAACATCCTAATGTTTCCCATAGTCCTAGTCGGAGGCCTTGTTCATGGCCATTAATAATGAGAAATGTTTTTTTATGGCTCAAGGAATTTGTTTTCCTCCCTTGGCCATGGGATTGATTCCCATATGTGGTGTGAAAAAACTCCTAATGGTTCCCATATCGCCTCATGTCCAAATATTTCTTAGAAAGGATCTGTGTGGTTTCTTGAGGTCTATTTCATGGCCCTTGATCTTTAGAAACTTCCTTTTAGGTCCAAGGTCCTTGTTTTCCTCCCTTAGCCATGGTGCAGACCTCGAGACCCATTCTTATTGTGTAAAACATAAAAATGGTTCCAAATATCTCCCATAAAGGATGAATATCCTCTACACATGTTTTATGACAATGTTTGAGAACTGCATCATGAAGCTTAATCCATACATGGTGCACAAAACCCATGAATGTTGTCCATATCCCCCCTAATGGTAATAGACCCCTTAGAGAGGATCTTTGTGGTGTTTCAAGGCCTTGTTCATGGGCATTGATCCTGAGAATATTGTCTAGGGCCTAAGGGCATTGTTTTTATCCATTTGTCATTCCTAGTGTGTAATATCTAATAGTGTCATCCATATTCCCAATCAAAGGACAAAGATTCGTGTTTTCCTTAACCAACCATGCTAAAGACATTGGTACCAAATCATGGTGTGAAAATACTAATAACTATGCCCATAGTTTTAATTATAAGTTGATCATTTCCCATAGAAGCTTTGTGTGGCGATCTTGTGTAGGTGTAAGACGACATATATGAAGGCCCTTATAGGGTTATGGATGATTTTGGTTAAAGGTTCCAAGTATTAAGGTGAAAACATTTGTAGTGTATAAGGTCTAACTATTATATTAAGAACACACACAACATGTAGCATGTGTGTGTTATTAGTGCACACAAGTTATATAATGTGTGAATATTCTTAGTAGATAAAAACAAAAACGGAATAAAGAACAACCTTAAACTCACCAAAATAGACAAGAATGATTGCACACATTTGTTGCAAAAACTATTTTTACAAACAATTATATTTTTTTTTGTGTTTTGCGGACCAATTTTGTTTATTTCTTGTTGCTAATCCATGTGAAGATGGGGATAAAATGTAATTGATTAAAAAATTCTTCAAGGAAAGTGTGACCTGGTGAAAATGTCATTAAAGGAAGATAAAATGAAACATTAGGTATGGAAAAACATAGGATTTCAGTGAAGGCCATTCCAATTTCTAGCACAGAATATGCCACTATTGTTTTTACTCAATCACCACAAGAAAGACATAGGATTTTAGTAGAGGACAATCTAATTCTGACATTTAGTCAAACTCTAATGATTGTTTCATCAAGAAAAGTTGTTGTCGATGAGGATACAATGATAATTCTAGTTGGATATAAATATATTCAGTATGAAGTTAGAGAGAAAACTAGTGAGCAGTATTCCATTTGCAATCGGTGCCCCTCTCCCATGATCCTATTGGCTTGGAGCTTGAATTATTCAATAAATCTTAGAACTGGGGTTTTGTTTGATAATAGGCAATGCACATTTTTTCATTTAGGGATAAAATTTTGAAAAATATATCCCAAGAGAGTGTGGATGGTGTGATCACATCAACCTTTCCCAAACATGCTTCTAGGATCTTACAACACTCATTTTTGTTTCTTGGTTTGGTTTTTAACCCCCAGGACCAATTCAATATGTCTCACTAGATGGATTTGGGAAGCAAGTTGCAACTCACCACAAAATAAAAAATAGGAATTGGAAATTAGATGAAAACTAGGGGTGCCCCTTTCTCATGAATTCATCTCTTGGATCTTATTTTATTTGACAATTCCTTAAGCTAAAGTTTTTCTCAATAAGAAGTAATGCAATTTTTGAATTTAGGGGTCAAATTTTAAAAAATGTGACCTAGGAGTATGTGGAAATCATTTTCACATAGACCTTTCCCAAACACACTTCAAGGAGTTTATGGAACTCATTTTTTCTACTTGGTTTGGATTTTATTCCCCTCAGACAAATTTTCCATATGTCCTTGAATGGCTTTGGGAAGTGAGTTGCAACTCACCATAAAATGAAAACCAATACTTAGATCAATGAACCAACTATGTTGTGGGATAATGACATTATAATATAGCTAAGGGTGCTCCTCTCCCATGATCTAATTTCCTTGAAGCTTGTTTTAATTGATAATTCATGAAAATAGGGTTTTTCTCAATAAGAGGCAATGCAATTTTTGCATTTAGGGGTAAAATTTTGAAAACTCTAACCCAAGAACATTTGGAAAATTTTCTCATGTGATCCTTATGAAAAATCACTTGAAAGAGATTATGACACTCATTTTTGTTGCCTGGTTTGGTTTTTATTCCCTTGGGAACATTTCCCCATCTGTCCCTAAATGGCTTTGGGAAGCGAGTTGCAACTCACCATATAATTAATTGGGACTTGGATCAATGAGCTTCCAATTTTGTTGGATTCATGATATCAAATTACAGATAGAAGTGCTCCTCTCTCATGATTCAATTGGCCCAAAACACATTTATTCGACGATCCCTAAAACTAAAGTTTTTCTTAGTAATAAGCAATGCAATTTTTGCATTAAGTAATCAAATTTTGAAAATTTGGTTTCAAAAATCTGTGGACAATATGCTCACATCCATCTTGCCAAACACACTTGCAAGAACTTACAACACTCATTTTTTCTCAAACATAATCATAATTCACAAACATATGTTAGCTTGGATTATCACTTTTACAAACACAATCATTTTTAGATGTTCACAAACATATTGACATAGGCATATGATAAACAACCCACATTTAATATGTTATGGAGTTAAGTTTGTATGTGTGTGTGTTTAATGTTCACGAAAGGAAATAACATGAGATTACAAAAATGTGGATTCAATTAAAGAAATGCACAATACTACTGAACCCACTCAACTCAATTGTTTTTTTTTTAATATCATCTTGATCATATAGAAATTAGCATACTTGATATATGCAATGATAACTATAGATATGTTTGTGGAATGTTTGTTGAGTGCAATCACATAAATGTATAGGTTGAATATGTAGTTACGAATGTATATTTTGTTAATATGATTCAATGTGCATTATATGACACAATGTGGTGTAATGTTGGATTTAATCGTTGGGGTGTGAACATTAATATGACACAATGTGGTGTAATGTTGGATTTGATCACTAGGTGTGAACATTATTAAGGAGACACTTAATGAGAACCCTTTATCCGAGATGATGTTAAGACACTCTCATAAAACATACATGCACATAGTTAATGCCATAAAACATACATGCACATAGTTAACGCCAAGTATTACTATTTTAAACTTTTTTAAGTGTTTCTCCCTTTGTTCATAGTTTTTAAATGTTTCTACAAGGGCGTCCTTGGCATGGTTATTGGTTATAGCCAATAATGAATACCTTGATTCTAGTTTAGGATAATCAAATAATAAATATTGATTCTTGATATTTTTTTGGTGGGTGGACTTGCAATCTCTATCTATATGATAAGCACATAATATTTGTATGATTCTAGATATTTTTTGGTGGGTGGACTTGCCATTTTTATCTATATGATAAGC
>ML802735.1:91717-153078 GCA_009831015.1 Picea engelmannii | reverse complement strand
TATTTTGAATTAAAAAAAAAAAAAACCTTAGATTTCTTTGAAGAAAAGGAATATTTTAAAAGGTAAGTTGCTATCTATTTTAAGATTTAATGTATTACTAAACTATAACCTCACTCTCATGTGTTAATAAATATAACTTTTAATAAATTTGTATTTTCAAGTTGTTATCTATTTTTAGATTTAATTTATTACTAAACTATAACTTTACTCGTCATCTATGACTCTTAATGAAATTAGATCACCTATTATGTTTGGGGTTGGGGGCTAACACAAATAATCTAGATCACCGAATATGTTTGGGGTTGGGAGTTAACACAAATAATCAAGCATAAGTTTTAGTTGTGTATATGGAAATACAATTAATCAAAGCAGATAGATTAGCACATGTTCTTGTCATTGCTGATTCTGAATTGATTATTAAAGAGTTTTGAAAAACACAAATTTAATGGATTTTTTACATATCTTTAAGAATAAAAACTGAAAAGTGAACAACCTCACAAAAGGTGCCTAGAAAATGGACCAAGGAAACATTAGGAACATTTGAATCAATGGGACTCTTTCAATAACCCATATTTCCTAATATGATGAAAAAAATTCAAAAACTTGTGTTTCCTCACTATCAAATATCAAATCCAAGCATTAATTTCAACAAATTAAGGATTAGGAGGGAATGTGACCCCACCTTCCATCTAGTGTATTTGCTTTTCCCAAATGTCAAAATGTAAGAGGATGTGACCCCACCTCCCATCCAGTGTATTTGCTTTTCTCAAATGTCAAAATGTACAATTGGCACAGAAGCAGTTATTTTGTGCAATTTTTTGAACTTATGATCTCTTTAAACAACTATAAGGATCTTACTTTGTTGAAGGCCAACGGGCATTTTGAAATTTTGTAATTTTTTGTGCAATTTTTTGAACTTATGATCTCTTTAAACAACTACAAGGATCTTACTTTGTTGAAGGCCAACGGGCATTTTGAAATTTTGTAATTTTTGACTCTGCATAGCCTCTTTTATAATAAAATTAAAGGATTCATGTTTTTGATATTTCTTAAAGTAAGAGCTATCTCAATAACTGCAAAGAGTGAGTTTTATTTTTAGGGATTTTTCTTGGGTTAGGAAATGGTTGCTGAGTTGCTAGTTTTTAGCATTTTTATAATCTTGGGTGGGAGAGATTTAGTATATAAACAAAATATTTTTGTAGATTTTTAGTATGATAAAGAATTTCATAATTTTGGGTGGAAGATATGTGGTATATAAAAAAAATTATTATTGTGGATTTTTGGTATAATAAAATATGTGAAATTGTTAAAAAGGTTATTAAGGAAGTTTTTAATGCGTTCTTGACCAGATAAATAGTTATAAATTTCTAATTTAAAAAAATGTATTATATAAATAAAAACAAAGAGAAGGTATTACACCTTTTGAAAGTTTATCCTTCAAATTATGGAGGTAAATTCTAACTTGTAAATTTAAAAAAAAAATATTCTTTTCTCGAGGGATTGGAATTTATATCTTAAAAAGCTTCATGAATTCCCTAATTACATAGACAACATTCAAACTCTTATCACAAATGAAGAGTTTTAAATTGGAAGACATAGAGATTGGGTTAAACGACTCTCAAAATGAATAGTTATCTAAGGCTATTAAGTAGGAATCCTAAAAATTGGATGACTTGTCTTCATCCCTCACATTCGCAAGCTCTTCAATCTAATTATGAGATGATTATGATATGCCCTATTTTAGCCAAGTTATATTGAATTATTTTGGAAAAGGATATTAGTATATGATTAGAAAGTTAGGAAAAAAGGGATATAGACCACACAATGTTTAGAAGTTATCATTCAACCATGAACAGCCTAATTATGCTCGTGATCATTGTAGAGTAATGTCATGAAAATAAAACCAACATCTTGTGTTGCTTTGTTGACTTTAGGAAAACATTTGATATGGTGTGATCCAGATTGGATCATTAAATTGTTTTTGATCTATCTCGGTCCTTTCATAGTGGAAAAATTGGAGGAATAAGCATATAGGGCCATTTTAGTGATAGGTCCCAGTTTGAAAAATTGGGGTCTGGAACCTTTCGGGGCCATTTTGAGGCATCAAATGACATTTTGGGGTGTTAAAAATATTCTAGCATCGCTAGGTCCTCGTGAGGCTATTCTACACATCGATACCTTTCCAACGATACAAAAATAACGTCAATTAGAGTTCGTATGAAAAAATTATGCCTACAGCAAGTTGACTATCGTGTTGACCACCATGGTTTGAGATGATGCCACGTCAACCCCCATTACTCATGCATATGGGGCTATCCACATGTGTAGTTTCAAGAAGATTCTTTAGGTTCAAAACCCTATTACAATTGAGGGTTGAGGAAGTCAAAAAACCTATCTGTGGAAGGCTATCACGCTATGTTAAATACCATACCACTAAGAAGAGAAGGGGTTCCATTCTTTTGCATTGTATCTTGTTCCATAGTTGAGAAAAACATTTGAGAGTGGTATTCTATGAGCATAACAGAGGAGGCGAGATTATGCACCAGCCATACATGCCACGGGTCAAAGGAAACTCCACAGAAAGTGTCTCTTTCTTTGAACTTACATCATTTCTTTACCAGAGAAAAGAGAGCAGAGCAGCGTCACCTTCTAGCTGGATTTTCTCTCATATTGGGTTTCCTAGGTCACATCTTTTTGTTTATTTGTGGATGGTTTAAATGTGTTTTAATGTTCTCTAATTTTTCTGTGTTTTATCTATTTTATAAATAACTAAATATTTTGGAGATCTAAAGGAAATTAACCTTAATAGTAAATATTTCATTATTTTATTAGATCTGTTGTGACGAACTGTTCGAGTGGAATATCCACGGTAGTTTACATATCATGGGGCCTAGAATTAACCTTTGAAATAAATCAGAAGAGGTAAGTTATTTCAAAATTGAATAGTTAACAATGAAAAAATCGGAGTCACCAAGCAACATTGTTTGGACTGTTTTATGAAAAACAAGCAAAATACTAACCCATATTCATGTTTTTACCTAAGTTAAAGGCATGTTTGGAAGAAGTGGTTTCTATTAGTACTATGTTTGATCGAATAGTCATCATCCTTCTTCTTTGCATTGATGATATTGTTCGTATTGCAAGTTGTCCCTTTGATCTCGATAAGAAAGTAACTATTCTCAAGGATTTTTTTTCTAACACGGGTATGACAACAAACACTGACAAAAAAGGGTTATGATTATCAAATCCAAAAATGTCAATAACATTAATTTTTTGTATGAAAATAACAACTTAGAGGAAGTTATGTCATGCAAATATCTTGGAGTTGACCTTCATCACAAGCTTAATTGAAACTATAGCAAGAAATGGATTAATGGATAGTGGAAAACCTATTTTGTCTTGAAAATAATTGTAAACCATCTTACTTCTAGATGTGGAAAAAAAGGAAACTCTTTTTTGAGACTCTCATCACTATTGTTATTGATATGGTTGTGAAGTTTGGGGCTACAAATCTCTAGAGAATCATGGAAAAAGACTAAGAAAATTCAAAAGAATTTTATAATTTATAATCTTAAAATTAAAAGCAATGCACCCTATCCTATCCTCCTCATAGAGGTGGGTTTTCCCCCCATTGAGAGTATAACTATGACTAAGTACCTATTGTACAAGCACATGACAATTCATATGAAATACAAGAGGCTTCAATATTGCTTCAAACTCCATTCAAAGTCACTTGCTTCTCAAAAGGGATATGTAATGAACTCTAAATCTATAAAAATAAATAAATAAAATAAAATACTCAATTGTAAAAACTTATAATAAAAACATTTTATTATAATAATAAAATAAATAAGGCGGCTATGGTTCTACCCTAGCCGCCGCACTGCACCATTTCCTCCTGCCGATGTCTACACAGAGCTCGGGGATGCAACGCTTTGAAGTGGAGGTAGCCCGGAAGTGTTGTTGCGTGTGGTTCGGGGGTTTTTTTGGCCGCTCCAGCAACATTTCTTGCCACATCTCTGAAGCTTCCAGAGTTTGTCGCTGGTTCTTGGGGAGGTTAGGGTTTTTTCCTTAGTTGTATCCCTCTCTGCTCTCGCATGATTCTTCATCCGGACAGCGTTCCTCTACCTGTTTCGTGGTTTTGGCTGACGGTAGATGTGGTTTTCTCTCATAGATCCGCCTTGGTGATCTGTTGTGGGTGGCCGGTCTGGCTGCTTTGCTGCTCAGGTTTATCCCTTGACCTTCTGGCGTCTTCGATGGCTCCCTCTTTTGAGGTTTCAGTGGCAAGGTTTTGGGTTCATGTTATGAGATCTGGAGGTTGATGCTGCGGCTGCTGGATTTTTCTGCTTCTTTGGTGGTTGGGACAGAGCTTTGAGGTCCATTTTGGGCGTGAAGTGTGGCTTTGTGGATCTACACTTTGAGGTCCTTCTTGGGAGTGTAGTTCAGTTCTTTTTCTTAAGCTGCAAGATCTTACCAGTTATTATCATTGTAAATGTTTCTTTGTGACTTCTGTAGTCTTTCTGGGCCCTTTCGGGTTTCTTATTTTCTACTCTTTTACCCATGGATTGGGGGAAGTGCATCTTGCACCTGTGAATGTAAATTTGGCTCCTTTTTGGATGAATAAAATTACGATTTTTTTCCAAGGAAAAAAAATAATAAAAAATATTACAATTACAAAAATTAGGAAAAAGATAAATTTGCATTTTATTATAGTTATAAATTTAAACTTTAAAGTAAAAATAAAAATATTTTATTTCATTTTTAATTATTATTATTATTATAAAAATTAACTTAAATTTTTAAATAATAAAAAGGAAAAAAATAAATTTACATTTTATTATAGTTTATAAATTTAAAATTAAACTTTAAAGTAAAAATAAAAATAATTTATTTCATTTTTAAATTATTATTACTATTATTATAAAAATTAACTTAAATTTTAAATAATAAAAAGTTTATAGGTAAATAATTTGTGATTGTATTACTTAAATCAACATGTTTTGTGTAAGTGATGGAAAGCAATAACCAACATGCTATGTAACATTAGGAGATGATGATATCATCCTTTCAAATTTGTCAGAGATTAATCATTTCACTGCTTGGATAGCGGGGGATTGGTGGTCATCTTGACCTTTCGAGACTCGAGGATTTAATTACTCTAAACGGTGACCGCCTTAACCTTTCATGGCAATCAGACACCATCACCGCCTTTATTAATCTTTTTATAAGATTGAAGAGACATTTTTTGTTTGTATATATACCTGAAACGGATTGTAAAAGTGCATAAGCTTGAAAGCATATTGAATAAAAAAAAATTATTCAGAGGTGTTGAGTTCATAAACTCTTCCGATTGATATCTTAGGCTTAACCATTTCACCCTATTTTATATGCTATTTTATTTATTGACTTCGTATAAGGCTATTGGTGCACGCACGAAGTTTATTTGTTGGACTGCGCAGAGTTAGAATGCACTGAGTTTACTTAGTGCGCAGAGTTTATTTACTGTGCTGAGTTTATTTACTACACGGAGTTTATTTTGTTGGTTTGCATCGAGTGTTTGTATGAGCCGAAACTGGAACTCTAATCTGCCTTCTATTAATACATTTGGTATCAGAGCTAGTAGTCTATTATGTTATTGCTTAGTTCATTGCAGATTTTTCCTGTTGGTGCCAAATTTTATTTTCTTATTTTCCTGCGTGAAGGTTTATTTAATTACTTTCAAAATTTATATAAATGCCTGTGTCTAGTAGTAATTCTTCTCGGGTTCAGGTTCTTGTTCTGAGCGAGAATTCATATGACTCTTGGTATATTCGAATGAGAACGATTTTGCATTCTCGAGATTTGTGGACTTATGTTATTGATGGTTATGTCGAGCCAGCTGATGATGCAGTAGAATTGGCTCTGTCTAATGTTGACCGTGTTTTGCTGAAGGAAAACAAGAAAACGGATAACAAAGCTCTTGGATTAATCTAGCAAGGATTAAATGAATCCATTTTTATGAAGATTGCTAGTGTTGCATCTTCGAAGATGGCTTGGGACATTCTTAAAACATGTTATCAAGGAGTGCCCAAGGTGAGGACAGTCAAGTTGCAGAACTTGAGAAGGGATTTCAAAAATCTGAAGATGAAGGATATTGAAAGTGTTGATACTTTCATGACTCAAGTAATGAGTGTTGTGAACCAGCTCAGACAGTATGGAGATGATATTGAGAATAAGATATTTATTAAAAAAGGGCTGAGAAGTTTACCCAAAAAAATTTAACCTGTTGTTGTACCCATAGAGGAATTTAAGGATTTAAGTCAAATGCAAATTAATGAGTCAACTAGTTCCCTTGTTGCTCATGAATCTAGGATATCTAGATATGAAGAAGGATCATTGGAACATGCTTTCAAATCCCAACTACAAGTTACCAGAGGCAGAGGAAGGTTTCATACTCGTGGAAGAGGAGGTCAATTTTCTGATCGAAGGGACAACAGAGCTGAATCAGAGTCTGAGAAGAAGTCCCAGCAGAATCTTCCTAATTTAAGAGGGAGCAACAACAAACTCTAGCAACAAGAAAATCAGAAGTATGATAAAACTAAAGTACAATGTTACTATTGTAAGAAGTTTGGGCATTTTTCTAACAAATGTTGGAAGAAACAGGAAGATGCTCGAAAGCAGTCTACACATATTACAAATGAGTCTAAGGATCATCGGAATCCTGTGTTTTTTACCTGTAATGTCACTTAGGAAAGTGCAAATGATATTTGGTTTTTGGATAGTGGTTGTAGTAACCACATGACTGGTAATAAGGATTTATTTTCATTTATTGATAATAGTATTCAGTCTGAAGTAAAACTGAGAAATGACTATAAGGTTACAGTTAATGGTAAAGGTGTAGTTCCAGTTTACACTAAGGATAATCATAAAAGAAATATTGATGATGTTTATTTCGTGCCTAGTCTAAAATGAAATCTTATTAGTGTTGGACAACTGATGGAGAAAAAGTACTGAGTGTTCTTCAAGAACAAGGTATGTACAATATATGATAAATTACCCAACAAACAGTTGATTGCAAGAGTAGACATGACCAAGAATAGAATGTTTCCACTTGTTATGATAAATGATTTGAGTGGTTCTTTGAATGCTTATAAAGATGAAAGTTTAGATTAATCTTGGTTACGACATTTGAGATATGATCATTAACATTTTGGTGGCTTAGATCTGTTACAGAAGAAGCATATGATCATATAGAAATTAGCATACTTTATATATGTAATGATAACTATAGATATATTTGTGGAATGTTTGTTGAGTGCAATCACATAAATGCATAGGTTGAATATGTAGTTACGAATATATATTTTGTTAATATGATTCAATGTGCATAATATGACACAATGTGGTGTAATGTTGGATTTAATCACTGGGGTGTGAACATTAATATGACACAATGTGGTGTAATGTTGGATTTCATCACTAGGTGTGAACATTATTAAGGAGACACTTAATGAGAACCCTTTATCTAGGATGATGTTAAGACACTCTCATAAAACATACATGCACATAGTTAATGCCAAGTATTACTATTTGAAACTTTTTTAAGTGTTTCTCCCTTTGTTCATAGTTTTTAAATGTTTCTACAAGGGAGTCCTTGGCGTGGTTATTGGTTATAGCCAATAATGAATACCTTGATTTTAGTTTAGGATAATCAAATACTAAATATTGATTCTTGATTTTTTTTTGGTCGGTGGACTTGCAATATGTATCTATATGATAAGCACATAATACACATAATATTTGTATGATTCTAGATATTTTTTGGTGGGTGGACTTGCCATTTCTATCTATATGATAAGCACATAATATTTGTATATATATAGTTTTTGGCATGATGGATTTTCTTTTTATTTATGAATTCTAATATCATTATATATAACTAATTGTATATCTAGTTTTGAAATCTTTTGGGAACATGAAACTTTAATACGAGATAATCACATAAGAAATCTATATGAGACATGGTTAAATAATGAATAGTGAAGTGGACATATTAGAAATATTTCCACTTGACGCAAAAGTTTTTCCTACCAATTATTATATCATAATTATTCTTGTATGATTTCATAATAGCAAGATGAGATGAACTTCTATATACGAGATAATGAAATACGAAATCCATATGAAACATGGTTAAATAATGAATAGTGAAGTGGGACACACCAATAAACAAATATTTCCATAGAACTTGAGGAAGAGTTTTTCCTATTAGTTATTATATCATAATTATTCTTATATAATTTCATAATAACACGATTGTATGAACCTCTAAACAAATTTTCTCTATCTATAGAGAAAAGAAGAAATAACATATTTTAGTCCATTAGTTACACGCTGTAAAAAAAATTTTACTTTTTATTTTTCTTAATCTCATACCAAACACCCACATACATATTATATATATTTACATTTCTTCATCTTCACGCCAAACATCCATCATCACACATACAATATATTATACTTTTTTTTAAATAAAAAAGGTGGATCCTTGTATTATATCATCAGTTTACAGTTGTAAGTTGTTTGGCAACCACCTATCCTGCCACATAAGGGAAACCAGGACAGGTGGCTCGAAGCGATGATAATTCTATCATGGTTGTTGAATTGTTTGCAAAATTGTACACAAAACCAACTTGCTAGCCTAGGGCGTGCTTCATCCAGAGCTGTCATTACTATGCTAACTATACAACTGTAAAAAATATTTGAAACTATAATTGATAGAAAATAGAGTCTGGGGTGGGCCGCTTCAAGCCAAAGGGGAATCTAGGTGTCCATTGGAAGTGAAGGTCGAGACAAACTTTTGCTTGCAAGTGGGGTAGCTTGCAGACTTTGTGGCATCTGAGAAGGCCTCGTATAGAAAATCCAAACGTTGGTTGATGATCCTTTGTCCTTGCGCATGCTCTTCCTGTCGTTGCCTGATATCAAAAAGGAGTTCAAGGTGCTCCTCGACCAGATAATGGATGTTCTCTCCTCCTTCATAAACTTACCAGCTGGGAGGAATATCCTCCTCTACAACGCAACCACCTTCCCACCTGCGAGGCTGAAAGTCGGGGATGGAGGGAGAATCTTCCTTAAGCTCCAGGCTTGGGCCTGGTTGAGAAGAAGAGGGTGGCCCTGTATGTTGAAGAGGAGGTGGAGCCTCCTCTTTTTCCAAGTTGAGGCTCGGAGGAATCTCTTCCCTTGAAGCGATGGTCGGTGAGAGAAGAGGCAGCAGTTGAGAATGCATGGTGGGGGACGGGGTCTCCTCCTTTGGAGTGCACAGGGAGGTCTAGGTCTTGGGAGATAGAATTTCCAATTTTGGGGTGCACATGGTGGTCTGAGGGTTGTTAGAGTGAGTGCAGGGACGACTGAAGTGAGAAATAAGAGCTCGTTGGGAAGCTGTGAGTCGATTGTCATGGGTGTAGGCATTTTTGTTTTTTCTTGCTCGCCCAGGCTTGTCTCTGCCCATGGCATGGTGGAAAAAAACACAAGGGTGGTGGAGGGGGAATGGTGGTCTGGGTAGGTGCGGAAAGCATGCAGAGAGCGAGTGGATGAGTCATGAGGGCCAAGAAACACAGTGTTGTAATAACTGCTAGCGAGGAGTAGGAGAATGAGTGCACCATGGACAAATTTAACGCCGCTGAGGGTCATTGAAACCTCTCCCATCACCATTGAAGGCTGACAGGACTGGTTCAATCTCTTAGTACCTGTGGTATGGCTGGAGCACTCATCTGGGTGCACTGAGTTAAATGCCATCAGAGTTCAATGCATGGGGAGTTATATCCTTAGGGGTGGCGGTCTGGGACATTAAATCTCTTCGCCATCTGTCTCGTCCAGGTGTCCTCCCGCTTTGGCCTCGTGTCACCCCATCCGGGTTACAATATATTATACTTTATTATAAATTATATTTTTTATTTATATAAATGTAAATTTTTATAAAATATCATTGCATATGTAAGTATGGTCACTTTTATTAATAATTAGCTTCCTAAAATCAATAGGGTTCCTATATGTGGAAACTAATTTCTTCCAACAATAATCATTAATATCATATTGACAAGCCTAAAAATCAACTATATCATTTTTGTCCCCCAAACAAAAGAGTCTCATATACCAATTTGATATGACTTGACCATAACCTTATAAATAAATAAATAAATAAATTATTATTATTATTATTATTATTATTATAATATGTAACAATGAACTAAAATACTCTATTATAATTAATTATTATTATTGATAAAAGTTAGTCATTTAATAACTTCATTGATATATAATACAACTAAAATTTTCTTAACCAGAAACACGTATAGTCAAACAAGCTCGACTATATAAATTATTAGTGGATATCATGTGAAAGATTAGCTCGACTATATAAATTATTAGTGGTATCATGAGTGATAGGTTATTAAAACAAGTGAAAACGATATCTAAAATAAATGCATATGTTATAAGAAAACTGAAAATGATACCTAAAATAAGTGCATATAATTAAGCATGCATAGGAAGGGTAGGATTTCCATCAAGTTTTGCTCCTACCATGCATGCTTTTTCAAAAAAAATATTTTAATATCATGTTTGATTTGGTTATATTATTATTTTTTAACATATCAATTATTAAAAAAATAATTTTTTTTTATCCTTTAATTAATTAATTTATTTATATTCTTTTTAACATTTAAAAATTTAATAAGTTAACCTCTCACGTCATATAAACATTTTTATGTAATATTTTGATATTATATTTAACAAAATATTATATTTAATTATTTATTTAAGGATAAGGGACCGGGTTTAATACAATATTTTGATATTATATATATATATATATATCACGGCATGGCTTAGGATAAAGGACCGGGCTCTTTTGAGATAATCAACTTGCTCAAGTCAATGGTTTCTAATTTTTCTAATAAATATAATTTTTAATAAATTTGTATTTTAAATTTAAAAAAAAAAAAATCCTTTAGACTTCTTTGAAGATCTTTTAAAAGGTAAGTTCTTATCTATTTTAAGATTTAATTTATTACTAAACTATAACCTCACTCTCAGGAGTTAATAATATAACTTTTAATAAATTTGTATTTTGAAGTTGTTTAGTTTTAGATTTAATTTATTACTAAACTATAACCTCACTCGTCATCTATGACTCCTAAGGAAATTAGATCACTTATTATGTTTGAGGTTGGGGACTAACACAAATAATCTAGATCACCGAATATGTTTGGGATTGGGGATTAACACAAATAATCAAGAATAAGTTTTAGTTGTGTATATGGAAATACAATTAATCAAAGCAGATAGATTAACACATGTTATTGTCATTGTTGACTCTAAATTGATTATTAAAAATTTTTGAAGAACACAAATTTAATGGATTATTTACATATCCTAAAGAGTAAAAACTGAAAAGTTAACAACCTCACAAAAGGTGCTAAGAAAATGGATCAAGAGAACATGAGGAACATTAAAATCAATGGGACTGTTTCAATAACCCATATTTCCTAATATGATAATAAAAAATTCAAAAACTTGTGTTTCCTCACTATCAAATGTCAAATTCAATTATTAATTTCAACAAATTAAGGATTAGGAGGGGATGTCACCCCACCTCCCATCTAGTGTATTTTCTTTTCCCAAATGTCAAAATGTAAGGGGATGTGACCCCATCTCCCATCCAGTGTATTTTCTTTTCTCAAATCTCAAAATGTACACTTGGCAAATTAGAAGTAGTTATTTTGTGCAATTTTTTGAACTTATGATCTCTTTAAGCAACTGTAAGGATCTTACTTTGTTGAAGGCCAACGGTCATTTTGAAATATTGTAATTTTTTACTATGCACAGCCTCTTTTATAATAAAATTCCAAGTAAAGGATTCATGTTTTTGATATTTCCTAAAGTAAGAGCTATCTCAATAGGTGCAAAGAGTTTTAGTTTTAGGGATTTTTCTTGGGTTAGGAAATGGTTGTTGAGTTGTTAGTTTTTAGCATTTATATAATCTTGGGTGGGAGAGATTTAGTATATAAAAAAAATATTGTTGTAGATTTTTAGTATGATAAAGAATTTCATAATTTTGGGTGGAAGAGATTTAATATATAAAAAAAATTATTATTGTGGATTTTTGGTATAATAAAAGATGTTAAATTGTTAAAAAGGTTATTAAGGAAGTTTTTAATGAGTTCTTGATCATAAATAGTTATAAATTTCTAATTTAAAAAATGTATTATATAAATAAAAAGAAAGAGAAGGTTTTACACCTTTTGAAAGTTTATCCTTCAAATTATGGAGGTAAATTCTAACTTGTAAATTAAAAAACATATATTCTTTCCTCGAGGGATTGGAATTTATAACTTAAAAAGCTTCATGAATTCCCTAATTACATGGACAACATTCAAACTCTTATCACAAATGAAGAGTTTTAAATTGGAACACATAGAGATTGGGTTAAACGACTCTCAAAAGGAATAGCTATCTAAGGCTATTAAGTAGGAATCCTAAAAGTTGGATGACTTGTCTTCATCCCTCACATTCGCAAGCTCTTCAATCTAGCAGTCAAGAAGGATTTCCTAAAACCCTAGACTCAAAGCCCTCTAATTATGAGATGATTATGATATGCCCTATTTTAGCCAAGTTATATTGAATTATTTTGGAAAATGATATTAGTATATGATTAGAAAGTTAGGAAAAAAGGGATATAGACCACACAATGTTTAGAAGTTATCATTCAACCATGAACCACCTAATTATGCTCATGATCATTGTAGAGTAATGTCATGAAAACAAAACCAACATCTTGTGTTGCTTTGTTGACTTTAGGAAAACATTTGATATGGTGTGATCCAGATTGGATCATTAAATTGTTTTTGATCTATCTCGGTCCTTTCAGAGTGGAAAAATTGGAGGAATAAGCGTGCAAGGCCATTTTAGTGACAGGTCCCAGTTTGAAAAATTGGGGCCTGGAACCTTTCAGGGCCATTTTGAGGCATCAAATGACATTTTCGGGTGTTAAAAATATTCTAGCATTGCTAGATCCTCATGACGCTATTCTACACATCGATACCTTTCCAACGGTACAAAAATAACGTCAATCAGAGTTCGTATGAAAAATTTATGCCTACCGCAAGTTGACTATCGTGTTGACCACCATGGTATGAGATGATGCCACGTCAACCCCCATTACTCATGCATATGGGGCTATCCACATGTGTAGTTTCAAGAAGATTCTTTAGGTTCAAAACCCTATTACAATTGAGGGTTGAGGAAGTCAAAAAACCTATCCGTGGAAGGCTATCACGCTATGTTAAATACCATGCCACTAAGAGGAGAAGGGGTTCCATTCTTTTGCATTGTATCTTGTTCCATAGTTGAGAAAAACATTTGAGAGTGGTATTCTATGAGCATAACAGAGGAGGCCAGATTATGTAGCAGCCATACATGCCACAGGTCAAAGGAAACTCCACAAAAAGTATCTCTTTCTTTGAACTTAGATCATTTCTTTACCAGAGAAAAGAGAGCAGACAAGCCTCACCTTCTAGCTGGATTTTCTCTCATATTGGGTTTCCTAGGTTGTAATGTTCCTGACTTGGCTAGTCTAGGAAACACTGCTAATGTGTGTGTAGGATCAAAGGTTTACAACATATAAATGATCATACAAATAATAAATGTGACAAAGGACTGCAAGTTTGTATTATGATATCTCTGTGGATTACAAAAATGGCCGAATGCGGCTGAATAACTGACAATAATCGACTAGATCAACATACAAAGGATCTTGGCCAGAATATAAATAAGCAACTGCGACTAAATAAAATAACAACACTCGGCTAGATCAAAAGACAAAAGGATCTTAGATGGAATACAAATAAGCAACTAAAAGATAATACCCGGAATATGGGAGCACTGAAGAATAATGGAAGACCTGGATGAACTTCTTGGTGACTAGGGTGTGTCTTTCAACATCGAAATCAGCCAACTGGTGTCTTCCTCCTGGAATACACTAAACTATCTCTCCTGAGATGCGCCTCTTCTCCTCAATGACAAGTCATAATCTGCATAATAATGAATTAGGTCGCTGACCTTTCCTTTATAGCTTTCCAAAACCTTAAATCATGTTGAAACCCTAAATCACTGCTGAAACCCTAATTCATTGTTGACTTCTATTTTTAGCTCATAATGACTTAAAAGCGTTGTTAACTCTTGTAAGCTCAATGTCACTTTCCGAATATAACACCTGTGACTGGGGTGACCTCTAGTAAAGCGTTGTTAACTCTTGTTAGCTCAATGTCACTTTCCGAATATAACACCTATGACTAGGGTGACCTCTAGTAAAGCGATGTTAACTCTTGTTAGCTCAATGTCACTTTCTGAATATAACACCCGTGACTGGAGTGACCTCTAGTAACCCTGTTTACCCCTCTTTGGCCCTGGCTATAGTCTAACGGGGTGGTTTAGACCATTAAGCCTCCTCTTCTGCAGCTCCTATTTGGAAAGGGACATTACATAGGTCATATATTTTTGTTTATTTGTGGATGGTTTAAATGTGTTTTAATGTTCTCTATTTTTTCTGTGTTTTATCTATTTTATAAATAACTAAATATTTTGGAGATCTAACAGAAATTAACCTTGATAGTAAATATTTCAGTATTTTATTAGATCTGTTGTGATGAACTGTTCGAGTGGAATATCCACGGTAGTTTACATATCATGGTGCCTAGAATTAACCTTTGAAATAAATCAGAAGAGGTGAGCTATTTCAAAATTGAATAGTTAACAATGAAAAAATCGGAGTCCCCAAGCAACATTGTTTGGACTGTTTAATGGAAAACAAGAAAAATACAAACCCATATTCATGTTTTTACCTAAGTTAAAGGCATGTTTGGAAGAAGTGGGTTCTATTAGTACTATATGTGATCGAATAGTCATCATCCTTCTTCTTTGCATTGATGATATTGTTCTTATTGCAAGTTGTCCCTTTGATCTCGATAAGAAACTAACAATTCTCAAGGTTCTAACACAGGTATGACAACAAACACTGAAAAAAAAGGGTTATGATTATCAAATCCAAAAATGTCAGTAACATTAATTTTGTGTATGACAATAACAACTTAGAGGAAGTTATGTCATGCAAATATCTTGGAGTTGACCTTCATCACAAGCTTAATTGAAACTATAGCGAGAAAGGGATTAATGGATGGTGGAAAACCTATTTTGTCTTGAAAATAATTGTAAACCATCTTACTTCTAGATGTGGAAAAAAATGAAACTCTTCTTCGAGACTTTCATCACTATTGTTATTTGATATGGATGTGAAATTTGGGGCTACAAATCTCTAGAGAATCATGGAAAAAGACTAAGAAAATTCAAAAGAATTTTATAATTTATAATCTTAAAATTAAAAGCAATGCACCCTATCCTATCCTCCTCATAGAGGTGGGTTTTTCCTCCATTGAGAGTATAACTATGACTAAGTATCTATTGTACAAGCACAAGACAATTCATATGAAATACAAGAGGCTGCAATATTGCTTCAAACTCCATTCAAAGTCACTTGCTGCTCAAAAGGGGTTAGCATAAAGATTCCAAATCTTGTTAAAGCATTGGAGAATAGAGGAATATGTCACTTTGCATAATATTGACACCATTAAAAATAGTACTACATCTAAATTTAAAGAGAAATTGTGGCACCATAAAGAATTAGAGGATAAGAGAAAATTAAGATACTATAAAGAGGTCATTAACTCTCATTTAAAAGATCAAAAGTATATTTTTATCATAACTAGCATAAACAAGAAAAACAAGATTACTAAAATAAGAAGAATCTCTCATGAGCTCCATAGTGAAATATAGTGAAATATGACATTGGACAATTCCTAAAATGTCATGGGATGAAGAAAATTGTCATCTTTAAGATACTAAGAAGGATTTTGGTTAGAATTGTTTTGCATAGACTCACATTAAATCTCAAATTTAAAATATTTGTAAAAATATGGACCTTTCTAACTTTTTAGCTTATCAAAACTATGGAGATTTAAAGGAAAACTTCTCTCATATACATAGAAAATAAAATTATAAAACAATCAAAATAATTAATTATCATTTTTATATAACATATGATAAAACAATGTTGATCTTATTAAACATTAACCATCATCATCATTTATTTTAATAATAATTAATTGTATTTATTATTTATTTATAAAAAATTAATGAATAAATTTAATATCTTTTTTACATTTATATAATATGTTTTTAAATTTTAATAAACTAACCATTCATACATAAAATTTTCTTATATAAAAGATTAAGATTTTAATGTAATATTTTGATATTATAATGTGTTAAACCATTTAATATAAAACATTTTAATATTTCAATAATATACATAAAATTTTTATATATAATTATACATAAAAAAAAAAAAAATATATATATATATATATATATATATATAATTTTAATGTAATATTTTGATATTTAAATTTGTTTAACCACTTAATATAAAACATTTCAATATTTCAATTGTTTGTGTTCATTACTTACTTGCACAAACGTATCATGAAAAACGTAGCATAAAATAATTAGCTTCGTCAAGTCAATGGTTCCTAGAAACCAATTATTCCCGTATGAATCATTCTCTACATAAACAAGTTTACAAAACAAATATGCCATCTTGTCATATGAACACAATAAGCTATACCTTTGCTCTCCAAACTTACAAAACAATTTTCAATGGTCACATAGGTCATCAATTAACAAAATAACGTTTATCATTTATTTTTTTTAATAAATTATTATTATTTTATTTTATTTAAAAAATATTTTTAATATTTTCAATTTTAAAAAAAAAAAAAGTTATTTAAAAAATTAAATAATCTATCTTTCTTTTAATTTGTTATTAAATGATGTTGTTTAACTATTCTATGAATATGTTTTTTTAGTTGGAATGGCTATATAGATTTGCATGAAATCACTATTTTTTGTTGTTTAAAATCCATTTTTGAATCAGAAATGAATCCAACAAGCTGAAAACCTCCTAGGACATTCGGATTATATAGAAATAATCACTCAAATATAGGTATCTAACAATTTCTGGCCAGATTTTGGACAAATGTCCCTGGAAAATACAACATGAAAAGAGTCATTTCCTAAAAAGTTTAGACTACCACTTATGCTTATTAAATTCCAATCCAACTGAGCAAAAAATTAACCTAAACAAATTAATCAGTTAACACTCAGCAAAAAAATAACCTAAACAAATTAATCAGTTAACATTGTGAATAAAGGATGAGAAGACAATCTTTATCTAGATTGCAGATTTCATGTATCCAATGGGTATGGAGCAAAGTAAGCCAAAGTAGACTGTTGACTTTGTTCCATGTCATTTGGATGGACAAAGTCTGCAATCAAGTTAACTTAGAGTGGATGGGAATATTCCATTTTGCCATAGTCTAAATGTTCTAAGAAATGACTATTTTTCAAAGATATTTTCAGGGAATTTTTGCCCAAAATCTGGTGAAAATTGTTAGATCTGCAAATTTGAGTGATTATTCCCGTAGAATCTAAATGTCACTGGCGTTTTTTAGCCTCCTGAATCCATTTCTACATTCAGAAATGGATTTTAAATAACAAAAAATAGTAATGTGTTTTTCAGCCTGTTGAATCCATTTCTATATTCAGAAATGGATTTTAAATAACAAAAAATAATGATTTCATACAGATTTATGTCTCCTGATTCCAGCTAAAAAACATTTCATAGAATAGATAGACAACACCTTTAATTTTACTTATGAATACTTTGAGCGTATAAATATATTTTATAAACCTGAGTTTGGTTCATATAGATGTCACTGGTTTCAATGTTTCTGATATTGGGTTTCATGTTTCTGATATTTCCTGGAAAGTAAGAAGTTAGAACTATCATCAAAGCTGCAAAATTCGTGAGTTTCGTTTTCGAGGTTTTTTTTCTTGGGTTCCGAAATTCGTGAGTTTTGTTTTCGAGGCTTTTTATCTTGGGTTTGTCACAGTTTTCACGCCGTATCAAATAAATTCTCTTAAAACATGAGGAAATATGCACGAATTTCCGAGATCTCAGCTGGTGACAACATGGGGAAATATGCACAAATTCCTGAGATCTCAGCTGGTGACAATGAGTTGCGTAAAACGACTTTAAACGTCTTGGGGATCTGCTGTTCTTCGGAGGCGTCTCTGATCGAGAGACTTCTTCAACCTCTGCGTGGTGTTGATCAAGTTTCTGTCAATGTTCCTTCAAAAACAGCCACTGTGCTGCATGATCCCAGTCTTATTCAACCAGCACAGATAGGTATGAATATTTTGTAATACATATTGTTAATTAAGAAATTGTTTTTGATTTTTTTTTTTTTTTTTATAAGGAAAACATTAAGGGATGTTTCTTACATTTCTGGATTGGTATTTTATGAATGAATAAATGATTTTAATGACGTTTACTAGACTGAACAGTTTACGGGACCAAGAAAATAACAGCCCTAATTCATCTTCACATTTTTTTCAATGATCTTTTGTTATGGATTTTGTTATGGATCTTGACTAGAAGACTAGCAATCTGGTTGATTTTATCCCAGTCAAATCCCTGGTTCATGTTGTCCACCTTTAAGCTGTTTTCATACTGACTTTGAATATCCTCGTAGTGTCCACCTTCAAGCTGTTTCCATATATCCTAATAAACTGCACATTCCATGAAAAAGTGTCACTCCCTCTCCACCACACCCTTATTGCAGAATATGCAAGTTCTCTCCTCACAAACTTCCTTGGGTACCCTCCACCTAGGGATGTCACGATCTAAGGTGATGTGAACCAATACTCAGCTATGCAACTAACAATCTTGTTTTTCCTTTAATAACTACCCCTAAATATGTTTTGTTGCTGTGATCACAATTTGGGTTAAGAGATGTCTTTTCTTATATTATCGATCGTATTTTATGGAATTAGTTAAGTAAAATTCCATGGTTATGTACAGTGAAAGCCTTAAATCAAGCAAGGCTAGATGCGAGTGTTCGCGTGGTTGGACAGTTGAAAAGTGGGAGAGAATGGCCCAGTCCTTACACTTTAGCTTCTGGTTTTTGCCTTGCCATAGCTTTGTTCCATTATTTGTACCATCCTCTCCGATGGGTGGCTCTAGGGGCCATAGCTGTAGGTATTCTTCCAATCATGCAGAGGAGCTTCTTGGCCATCCGAAATTTCATGCTGGACATAAATGTGCTCATGCTCATTGCAGGTAACTGTTATAAACCCTATAGCAGATTAGGCCATGTTGGCCACCTGAATAATTATTTTTTCTAAATAGGTTAGTTGGCTTTGAAACAGTTGTGGGCACTATTGGGTTGGGGGATTATTTGGAAGGAGGCACCATCGTCTTCCTGTTTACAATGGCCGAATGGCTCGAAAGCAGATCGAGTGACAAGGTAACATTAATTTTATTGCGGTCCTCTCAAGACAATGAAATGAGATATTGCAGATAAATGTTTGGCATTTTACGAGCAATTCTACTTGGCATTTGGTATTCCATGGCAGGCTCGGGCAGAGATTTCTTCTGTTATAAATATAGCTTCGCAAACAGCCGTTATTGAAGAAACTGGGGAGAAAATATCTGTGAAGGATGTGGCCATCAACACGGTGCTGTCTGTCAAAGCAGGCGAGGTGATACCTCTAGATGGTATTGTCGTTTCTGGAAGTAGTTCAGTGGATGAAAGTAGCTTGACAGGAGAATCCTTACCGGTTGAGAAAGAAGTGGGAGCCAACGTATGGGCTGGTTCCATGAATCTGACAGGTAACCTTACAATGACATAACTCTTAAAGCCTTACGTTTCTCCATGACAGATTTCAATTTCAGTTAATCTGAATATTATTATCTGAAATCTGAATTTTCGAAAATTACAATGATTTCTATAGCGTTACTTTTCCGCATGACAGATTCCAATTAATCACAACTTTTGAAAATTATTAGAATTCTACATTCTCAGGAACTTAGTCTGGATTCAAGAGTATGTCTGTAAGAATCGAACTCGAAAGTATTTCACTGTTGGGAAAGAGCTTCCCAATTTTGTCTTATCTAGATTTTTCTTGAATATTTGTCTTAAATTTGATGAAAAATTGCTTGATTCACTTATTTCTATATATTTTTGTTACATTCACTTATTTCTATATATTTGGATTTTTCACCTTAAACAAAAAAAAAAAAAAAAAATTGTGCAGATTTATTTGCCCGTCAAAAAAGCTAAAATTTAAAACAGTTAGATAATCCCTAAATTTATTGGATATTAAAATGATACTCAATATAAATAAAATTCTTTAAAGTTTAAGGTTAAATTCATAAACATTAATTAATTAACAAAAAATAAACATATCACCTAAAAAATTTATATTTATATGTAAAATGAATTCAAATAAGTGAATGCAATATAACTTGACCTTTCTATTGTCTTTTGACAAACGAGAAAATTATGAAAAAAAACTATAAATTACATTATAACCCCCCACCCCAAAAAAAAAAAAAAAAATATTAAAAATTCTTAAAATAAAAAATGAAGTAACCACTCAAAATGTATTTGAATTTCGATACTAGCTATAATGTTATGTGATTCTTGAGCTCACCTTCCATTCACCATTTACCTTTACTAATGCAACCCATTATTAAATCATTGAGAACTTTATTGATATGTCTCATTACAATATGTTATATTGTCTCATCTCTCATTAAAATCATTGAAACCTCCCGTGCATTCTATTACATGTGTTAGATTATACATATATGGGTGTTGTTAGGAATTAGACTTTTCCGAGAGCTAGTGAATGGCTATTGGCATTGTTGTTCTTGCATACAATTATTGTTACAATTTAACTATAGTCAAAACTTTTCTAAGTGAAAGCAAGGTAAATGGTTATAATATTTAACAATCAAAATGTTGTGAAATAATTGCATGAGACTAGCATGGATGCTCATTTTCTTGATTAATGTAACTTATAAGTACTAGAGTTATATGTTGGTAAAGTCATTTTACTCTTTAAAATATAGTTTATTGATTGGTGTATTAACTTAAATAAGAGTTTGGATTTAGGGAGTGAACATTCCAACACATGTTTAACATTGTACATATTATCTACCTAACCATATGGTTAGAATATCCATCTATAAGTTGATTCAGATGGATGTCGATGGCATTCTACCTATTCTAGTTGGCTTATTTTGGTAATTTTCCAGTTTGATAGTTTTTTCCTAGTTTTTGGGTCCTGGACTTTCGAGGCTGTTTTGAGGCCCTAAACAATGTTTTTAGGGATCGTCACAATTAAAACGAATAGGGCTTGCCACATCTAACATGTGTAGTCCTCGAATAGACCTTTCCAACAGGCTATCATGCGCCTAAAACGAAGATTGTATACAAAAGTTACGACCCCGGGAATTTGATGTACTAACTTACCCAAACAGGACCCACATGACTTTTGGAGCTTCATCTCCTAGGTTTAGGTTTTTGAATTTCTAGGGTTTTTGAAATTCCTGTTTAATCTAAAAAGGCCTTAAGAGCTTCATTGTAATCATCTTCTTTTGAATGAGCGCAACCGTCACATCTCTTCTCAGAGATAAGTCGCCACCATTCTAGGAAGCTTGTTTTCCGCTACATTTTACAGTTTCAGCTTATTTCCTTATTGAATGCAAACCAATTTTATTGTATATTTGTTATTTTGTGTTAAGCATCTTTTGATAATAATCTGTATTCATTTCGTTCTGCTCATAAAATCTGGATCAATTGTATCAGAGGGGTTTGCTCCTTGTCAGTCTTAATGCATGTCCCCAACGAGATCAAGGTACAAAGAATTGGGTCTCGAGCTTGTTTCTCTTGAGGAAAAAATCTCTCGCACGCCCAAGCGACCTCTCATGGCAGGAGAAAATAAAGATGGCGGGACAAGAGATCCCTTCAAAATGTTGCTCGAGGAAGCCCTCATGCAACAGAGGAACGAGATGATGGATAGTTCTGCGTGACCTCCCGGTCTTAGGATCGTTCTAAAACTTCCCCTTAGTCAGATTGACTCTTCAATCTCCCCACCTGGAATATTTCACACACATAAGGGTGTATCCACAGGTCCTTATGAGTTATGCCTATGTGATCAAACATAGGGCACTAACTCTACACACCTGACCAACAAATATGATCGGGACTTTTACCGAAAAAGGAATTTCGGATTTCGCGACTTCGTGAATCCTGATGTAAGTTCCTTGATTCTTCAACCTTCGAAACCAGAAATGTCAACGAAGGTTGACTCCTTCAATGCGGCGAATACACGCCACTTGTTGCCCACTAATTTTGGTTTTTTGGTACTTGAGCGAACAACCAACAATCGTTCCTCTTCCCTTATGATTCCCAGAATTCTGAAATTTCTCCTTTGGCGGTATCAACGACCTTTCGGGATTTTCGCCGAACCTTGACCACTCCTTCGACTTCCGTCGCATGTATCCTCTAACTAATACTTGGGACCCACCTTTTGGCGTTTCTCTCTCCGTGCTTTCGGGAGTTGTGTTGACCATGCAACTCTACCTCTTGAGTCTCGAAACCCCAAAACCCGATTGGGGCCCAACGACTATTGTCCCTCAACCTTTCAAGGATTTTTCCTTTCGCTCTTCAGGATTTTGCGACTCGCGAAAATCCAAAGCAGAGAGTTTCCTTACCTTTCGAAACTCTGGTTCTCGAATTCCCGAAACCTCACCTCCCACGTGATCTATGGCCGAGATCTTCCTCGATCTGAAGGCTCTGGATCTTTCGGTATTTCGCGAACCGGGAGTTTGAAACTCTCGATTCCAAAATCACAGCCTCCTCTACTTCCCGAACCCCGAAATGCTGAAATGTGGAAATGGGCTTAATGATGATTAGCCCCTAACCAAATCTTGGTCCATGTGGCTGCTTCCTCCATGACCACAGCTCTACTCTAAAGACATGTCACGTTTTGCGACTTTGGGGTTTTCAACGCAAAGTTCCCCGGCTCCTTGTCATCGGAATTGCCGAAATGCCGAACCTCGAAATACCGAAATGCCAAAATTTCACCCCAAAGGGGGATCAACAACTCTTGTTGCTTCTCATCCAACGGTCGCTACTCCTCCTGAGCCTCTGAATGCTAAAAGACACTCAGCCTTAACCTTCTCACAGATCTGCGAGATCCAATGGTCCACGAGATTTCAGCACTTCTCCACGAAGAAACTCCACCGTTCAATTTCACACTTTATAATCCCTTTTGCAATTCGGGAGTTAGAGTGACCAAGGATTTTGGCTTGCACTCCAGACTTACGAATCCAAAAATTACGAAATGACCTAACGACTCAAACTGACCGCGATCAACGGTCCACGTTGATTCTTGATATCAGGGTGGTGGGTTTGTCCAACTCCTAACCACCTTATAGCTCCACTAGATCCTACGGTCCCCACGATTTCATGAGTTCTCCACGGAGAATTCTGACCGCCCGATTCACTTCTCAAATGACTTCTGTGAGACGAATCGATGTTCTCCCTTCTGAACTTGACTTTTATGAGATAATTTTTACCTTCGTCTCCCTTTGAACACTTCAAAGGTGTTTTCCCTCCTGATCTTTCACTTGCCAATTCAAGTCTCCCAAAAGGAATCCTGCTCGCACTCCTTGTGGCAAACTTTCAAATAACCTCTAGTTATTTGAGTCTTCGACCTTGTGCACTCTTTGCAACAGTAGCCCTTCAACCTTTACCTTAGTTGATGAGTTTTAAGGCTTCAACTAGCCTATGCACACCTTGCATGGCTTTGTGCTTCACCTGCACTTCTGCTGGTACGAGAACAACGATATCTCTCCTAAGCTTTCTGAGATAAAACTCGGGCCCTCGTCAACGCACACCTTGCAGACATTCACTGCACCCCTTGCAAGAATTCTCAAGGAGAGAAACAATTGAAACTCACTCTTCTCCTCTTTCATACTTCATACATTCACCATGAAATCGTACACACGACATAGCATTGAAACAAATGCATAACAGAGAAAATAAAACAATTGTAAACATACCATTCAACTAATGTAAATAGTAAGCATCATAACACTATGAAAAGTGATTCAAATCTTTATATATTAACTCAAGTTCTCCTGTACATGGGTTCTTCTCTACAGCTCTCTGCTACAACTCAACATCTTCTAAATTCTGAATGATCATAATGTTAAAAGGGTTGAAGGTGTCTATATCCGTTTTGCCTCCTACGCTTCTAAACTGTCTAATCCTACATTCATATATACCTACTTTCATTAAACAGACTTAAATGCCTATTACATCCGACAGATGAGAGAAATCGCTCCAGATCTGTTTACAACATTTAGATATAAATGTAAGTACGTTTCCCTTAGCTATTACATTAATTTACATTTATTAATTTTTCAAAACAAAACATTTCAAAATGTGCGTTGGTGCTTTTCCATCTGTCTTCCGCCTTTACGCTTTCTTGGCTGGCTACGTACGATGCTCCTGCATCACAACAGACGACACATCTTTCTCAAACGGAGGCGTCGCCCCCTTCAAGGTACAAATCAACTTCGATATTCCTATATTTGAAGGTTAGATAGATGCAGATGTTGTAGACAAATGTTGAATATGCTAGAAGGGTATTTCTCTGTCCATAACTTCTAGAATAGAGAAAATATTACTTTTTCGATCCTCAAAGTCATTCCCCATGTCAAAGATTGGTGGGAAACTTTCTGTGAGCAGAAGGAAATAGAGGAACCCTCATTATTTACAGTCGCGAACACATGTGAGTCCTTCAGGGATGCTATTAAGGAACAATACTACCATGTTGAAAGTTATGATGACCTGTATACAAAATGGACCACATTGTTGTAGGAAAGAGACCAAGCAATGCTCAAGTTCACAAATATATTCCATACCTTGTGCACCAAGTTGGGTATCAAAGATTATGAGCGACATTTGGTGCTCAAGTATCGCGACGATCTGCATAGATACATCCAGGCCGAAATGGAGTTTCTGGACATCTCATCCTTGGGTGCGGCCTATCGATATGCCATCAAAATCGAGTAGAAGATCAAACAAAAGACGCGGAAATTTGGGCCTGGGAAACCCTCATAGCAAAAGCCAGGAAAGGGAGGCCCTAACCCATAGAACAAAGGACAGAGCAAAGACGAACTTCCTTAGGACAACCAGTCCAAGCCGCAAGCAAAGAAGGAAACCGTAAAGACAAAGAAAGATATCGAGAAGTGGTGTGACTTCCATAGTTAGTGGCTGAGGTGAAAGCCTATGAATCAGATGCGAGTTGTGAATCTGAGTCAAAAACAAAAAAGGGGAGATGGATCATTGATATAGAAACCATTGCTACCACCAAGCTCCATCCCGGTGAACCAAACGAACTAGAGGAAGGAGAGCACCTTTTTCATTCACAGATGTGGGTGAAGGGTACCCCGGTGCACTTCATCATTGATAACGGTAGCTAGAAGCACCTCATCTCAGCAGTGGTTATCAAGCGACTATCCCTGCCGACAACGTCGCACTTGCAGCCCTACACCATCGGATGGTTCCGCCAAGGAAGTGACATCCGCGTTAGCCAACAATGTCGCCTATCATACGACATCAAAGATGAGGTATTGTGTGATGTTTTCCCTCTTGAAGTTTTTAATGTTATTTTCAGCCAACCATATTTATGGAAACACCATGTTGTATATGAGTCTAGGCCTCACAATGTTATTATTACTTTGAACAAGAAATTGTATAGGATACCAGAGGCAGTCCACCTAGTGTTATTTCCTTGATTTTTTTAAAGCAATGCAGGAAGTTCATCTCTCAGACAGGGAAGTTTATCTTCTTCGTGATTTTCTCTCAGAATGAGGGAAAGATCACAGTCACATCCAGGGTCTCCGCAGCCGACCTCTCCACACAAAAGAAGCAAGTGGATAAGGTCATGGAAGCATACTCAGATATCTTCTCCTCACCTACCTAGGTACCTCTGCATTGTCAAGTCAAGCACCCCATCGATCTGACCCCTGGTGCACCACTGCCCAATGGGCCAGTCTACTATCCCTCTCTTTTAGAGAATGAGGAGATCAAGTGACAAATCCAAGAACCCCTCCACAAGGGGCACATCTGTCCCAGCTGATCACCTTGCAGGAGCCTAATCATGATGGTACAGAAGAAAGATGGAACCTGGTGACTCTGCATTGATTATCGGGCCCTGAATAAGATCACAGTCAGAAACCGATACCCGATTCCATGAATTGACAACCTCCTTGATCAGCTCACAGGTGAAATATACTTCAATAAGATTGATCTGAAGTCTAGCTACCACCAAGTCCCGATAGAATAGACAGATGTATGGAAGACCACCTTCAAGTCAAAGGAAGGTCTTTTCGAATGGTTTGTCATGCCCTTTGGCTCGACAAATTCTCCATCCACTTTCATGAGGATGATGAACGATATTCTGCGACCATTCACCAATAATTTTGTAGTGGTGTATCTGGATGACATTATTATTTACAACAAGACTTGGGTAGAACACTTACAACATATTCAACAGGTTCTGCATACCCTGTGGCAGCACAAGCTATACACCAACTTGGAAAAATGCTCCTTCGACATGGACAGGGTCCATTACCTGGGCTACATCATTGATAAACATAGTGTACATGTGGATCCAACAAAGATCCAAGTCATCCGTGACTGCCCCAACCACATTCACTGAGTTTCAAAGCTTCTAGGGCCTTGCCAATTTCTACCGCAGGTTCATGTTGGGATTCTCCCATATTGCATGGGCCCTCATCCAAGTGACCAGGGGTGGTGGTAAGGAGAAATTTGTGTAGGGTTGGTCCCAACAATAAGCGTTTTATGATTTGAAGCAGTGCTTGTGCTCAGGCCCAGTACTTTCACTATTGGACCTGCAACAACCCTTTGATATCGAGATATATGCTTTAGACTATGTTGTGGATGTCGTTCTCACTCAACATGGCCACCCCATGGCCTATCATAGTGAGATACTATCAGATGTTGTTTATAAGTATCCTACTTACAACAAAGAAATGTACTCCATTGTGCAATTCTGTCGCCAATGGATACATTGCATTCTTGGGAAGGAGACAGTCATCCACACTGATCATAAGCCACTACAGTTCATGCAAACACAAGACAAATTACAAAATGACCGCCATCAGAAGTGGTCCACATACTTGCAGCAATTTCATGTCAACATCAAGTATAAAACAGGAAGCACCAACTGCGTCGCTTATTTCCTCAGCAGACCGTCAGTCGAGGCACTCATGATGGTGCTAGACTCTTGTGGCCATGAGACCTCTATATGGCCCCAACTCTATGAGACATAATCAGACTTCACCACCGCCTACCAAATGTTGGGCGCAAATGCAATTGTCGCTAATTTCCATCTTCGGAATGGGTTGTTGTGTCATCTGATCCATATCTGTGTTCCATCAAGCGAGCGAGCGAATTTGATCTGGGAATCCCACTACAGTCGGGTGACAAGACACTTCGGTGTCGAAAAGACAGTGGAAATGTTCCAGAAACATTTCTAGTGGTTGAAACTTCGATAGGAGGTCAGCAAGTATATTAGATCCTGCATTGCTTGCGCTATTGTCAAACCAACAACTATGAAACATGGTATGTACACCCCTCTGCCTACTCTTGACAGGCCATGGGAATCCATCTCCATGGACTACATGTCGAGCCTCCCATCCACCAAGCAGGGAAATTACTATGTTTTGTGGTTGTTGATCACTTTTCTAAGATGGCGATTATGGCCACCTGCAAGAAGAGCATCACAGCGAAGGCCACTGCCAAACTCTTCTTTGAACAAATATGGGTACATTTTGGAATCCCACAAACCATTGTCTCATATCGATATAGTGGATTTCTCGGTACATTCTGGTCAAGCCTCTGGTCATTGCTGGACACCAAGCTCAACAAATCCATGACCTTCCACCCCCAGACAGATGGCCAAACCGAGTTCGCAAATCAAATGATTGTGCATATCCGACGCATGTATAATTCCAAGAACCCTCGCACATGGGATGAGAGTCTTCCCTATGTACATCATAGCTACAACCGAGCCCTACATAGCTCAACTGACCACAACTCCTTTCAAGTGGGGTTGGGATTCCAACCATTGGGTCCCATAGATGTTGCACTACCCCTTGCGGTCACCTCGACCGACTCATCTCCTGCTCCAACTGAAGCTGACAAAGCCACTCGGTTCATTGATTGGATCCAACACATCTTCCAACAAGTTCAGGATATCCTACAGAAGTCCAATGACAAGTACAAGCAGCACCATGATCAACCCCGGGTGCCACATAGGTTTCGGATGGGTGACAATGTTTGGTTGCATTTGCAGAAATAACGTCTTACCGAACCCCATCGAAAACTTCTCCCACTATGTTATGGGTCGTACACCATCACCAAGGCTATGGTTGATAATGCTTTTGAGCTCAACATTCCTAATTTCCTTGGCCTACACCTAATGTTCAACGTGGATCTCCTTCGACCTTATTTCCCACCATTATTGGGCACCTCAAAGATAGCAGAACAACTGACACAAACAGATTTCAACCCCAACTGCATACAACACGCATCCAATGATCAGTTTGTGGAAAAACAGGCCAAGGGCACTCGCCAACAAATGATCTAGCTTTATCAAGTTGTCAAAGAAGGGCAACTCCTGCACCAAGGAAAGTGGCTCAACCGAGGTCAAATTTAATAGAAATTTCCTTATATAATGGGGGCACTCAACGCAATGGATACCATTGCTTCATAAGGGGGGAGGATTTATCCAAATGGATGTTCATAAGGGGGGAGGATTTATCCAAATGGATGTCGTTGGCCTCCCACCTATTCCAACTGGCTCATTTTGGTAATTTTTCAGTTCGACAGTTTTTTCCTAGTTTTCGAGTCCTTGACTTCCGAGGTTGTTTTTGTTCATTTTGTTTTGCTCATAAAATCCGGATCACAAGCATTCAAGAGGTTAGCATATCAATCCACACACATATAAGAGGTGCATCCTTAGGTTGAGCATTTGACCATCTAGTTACCACCATTGTTGTGTTTATTTGGGCACTATATTTCATCTCACATATGCAGTGATTACATATGAACAAATGTCTATAGCTATAGAATCAATATAGTTATTGTGATAGCCAAAGAAAGAAAGAGGTGTTTGCATTTGTACATGAACAAATGGATAATTGTTGAGTTGTTGATATTTACTTTGGCATTGCAAAGCTAACAATAGAACCATCCTTACATGTGTGTCTCATAAGCCATCATACATAGTTTTGTACACATATTGTCTTGCATAGGTTTGCATAAGTTTCATCAAAGACAAAAACTCCCTATAAATAATCTTGTATAGTTGTTGATGGGTAGTTTATACTGAAAAGTAAATTCCAAAAAAAATCCATATTGGTAAAATGAGTGGGTCATAAAACCCTAGCTTAGGGATCATACACTCAATTAATTAATGGAAAAATATTTATATTATAAAAACAATTTTTAAATTATTTGAATTATTAAAAAGAATTTAACCAAACAAATTTGAAAAATGAATTCCAATATTAATAACCTAAGTTACTAGAAATGTATTTTCTATTATCTCCGTGTAACATGTCAAAAACTGTGAAAATTGCATATATTGTTTGTAAATTTGTTTTTAAAACACTAGAAACATGTAAAAAAATATGCACATTATCTTAATTAAAAAAAAAAAAAAAATTGTCCAAGGGTTTCATATATTGTTTGTCAATTTTTTTTTAAAACACTGGAAACATGTCAAAAAGATGCACATCATCTTAAAAAAAAATTGAAAAATTGTCAAAAGGTTTCAGTATATTTATTTTGTGTAGTAGAATGTCCATCATGATTTTTTGGTTTAAAAGCTTCCATGGTAAAACTTGCAGGTTATTTAAGCGTGAAGACAGTGGCTTTGGCAGAAGAATCTACAATGGCAAGGATGGCCAGGCTTGTGGAGGAAGCACAGAGACAACGCTCACCCACTGAAGAATTCGTTCAAAAATTTGTAAAATATTACACTCCAGGTATGTAGGCAGTAATGTTTTTGAAAATATTTTCATCGATCTGGAGTTAGAAAACATCTGGATGTAGTTTATATATCACGTGCCTGCCTGCAGTTATTGTATTGGCAGCTATAGCAATGACAATGGCGCCTTTGATTGATCGCTCTCTTAACTTTCGCAAGTGGGTTTACAAAGCCTTAGTTGTTCTGGTGACTGCTTGCCCATGTGCGTTGGTTATCTCAACTCCAGTGGCCATGGCATGTGGGTTAGCCCATGCTGCTAAAATAGGCCTCCTTATCAAAGGTGGGAAGTATCTGGAAACCTTGGGGAAGCTTAAGGTAATAGCGTTTGATAAAACTGGAACACTCACAGAAGGAATATTCACGGTGTTAGATGTAAAGTTTGTTGAGTCTGAGACCATGGATGAGCAGAAATGGATATCTTGGTAAGTCATTACATATCAATGCCTGCAGTTCGTGGTGGTTTAGTTCTCACAGGTCATTGGTTCCAATATTGTGGGTCAGTGTAGATGCCATGTCAGCCTTACTTAGATTATGTAGATGCCATGTCATCCCTGCTCAGACCATATGTACCCTTTTAAACCCTCTTTAAATTACATGTACCCTTTTAAACCCTCTTTAAATTACATATAGATGACAAACATATAGATGCCATGTCAGCCTTTCTTAGATTATGTAGATGCCATGTCAGCCCTGCTCAGACTATGTGTACCCTTTTAAACCCTCTTTAAATTACATACACCTTGTGTGAGAGCCAGCTGCATCATCTCATTCTGAAATGAAACGCTCCTCCATACTAGGAAAAAAAAGGTCGTTACATTTCAACTATTGCTTCTTGTAACCCTTGAGAAGTCTAACAATAAAATATCTATTCTCTGCTATTGGTACTATAATAATTTTTCAACCTGGAACCTTAGTGAGAACCAGCTGCATCATCTCATTCTGAACATGAAACGCTCCTGCATCCTAGGAAAAAGATAGGTCATTACATTTCATCTATTGCTTCGTGTAACCCTTGAGAAGTCTAACAATAAAATATCCAGTCTCTGCAATTGGTAGTGTAATAAATTTTCGACCTGAAACCTTAGTCAGCTTTCAAGTATTGAATGAATATTGCAGGATAGCAAGCCTTGAAAGTAGATCGAGTCATCCCATGTCACTTGCAATTGTATCATACTGTCGACAAAAGGGCCTAGAGCCATCAGCAGAGGTGGAGGATTTCGACATACTGGAAGGAGAAGGCATATGCGGAGTGGTGGACAACCACAAAGTTTACATTGGCAATGTTCGTTTATCAAATCGGCTTGGTTGGACCGAATGTAGGTTTGCATCAAATTTTACATCAGGCCACTCACTAGTATTGTTTACTGTAACTCAACTCTGTTTGCAAGAATTAACATTGTAAGAGATGGAATATTGCAGATGTACCAGACACTTGGGATATCCGAGGAGCAACAATCGGATACTTTGGAACCGATGAAAATTTTGTGGGGACCTTCAGCGTGGCCGACAACAGCCGGCCAGAAGCAGCAGAAGCTCTGGATAAGCTTAAGGTAATAACTGGCTTATCATATCCAATTTACTATTTGTTTGTTCGTGTACATGAAATTTTGGGTATAATTGAAGTTAATTCACTGGTTAATTAAGGAGATAGGTGGGATCTATATTTTTATTCTCAATTTTTTCAATATTCGGAATCTGCAATCTTTTAAAAAGCTTGGTGCTGGTCACCTCCACCAAAAGAGTCCAGCTTATTCCAATTCTTCCACTAGAAATCATTATTACTTAGCCAGGTAACCTTTCAAAAGAGCTGGCCATGAAGGAAATTAAATGAAATAATGAATAAAGAAGTCTATGTTATTCTTGCTTCTTTGCACCGTAACCAAAAATGCCTCTGCTGGCCATCTAGGTTATTCAATGGGATAATGAATAAAGAAGTCTAAGTTCTTTTTAACTCGACCAATAACAAGTCTTGTAGAATTTTTTTTTCATTTTCCTCTACTGAATTGAATTTTGTTACACTGTACCTTAAATTACATAAAGGGTTTAACCTATTACCTCTCTCCTTTTAATGCAAAAGTTCCATTTCTTTTATTGGTCATAGCACCTGGTTTTCACAGAATAAATGGTTTGTTTATATAAGGGGTTTCCCTGCAACCTTTACCACCCTTGTTTTTATACAAGAGTTCCATTTTTTTCCTAGTCATATCATCTGGTTTTAATACCAATAAATAATTTGTTCTTTATTTTTACAAGGAAGATTCATTTTTTTTTTTTAAACTGCTCATAGCATCTAGTTTTAACAGCCATCAATAGTTTGTTTATGTATGGCCTGAGCCCATAAAAAATTCAATACATTTTTGAGGATTTAAGGTGGATGGAGAATATAAAAACTCAACTCTATCAACTAACCATAATTTTAAAACCTAAATATTTAAAAAAAAACGCAAGTGTGAAATTTACATTAGATACAATGACGTCCTTCCAAGACCTTGCAAAACCTAAAAATCTTGCTAGTGGTCACCGAACCACCCACAATTCAACTGGTTGTCTTGAAGGATAAATATGAAAACATTTGTTCCACAATTCAACTGGTTGTCTTGAAGGATAAATATGAAAACATTTGTTAATGGAGGTGATAGAAAAAGTTTTTCCATCCTAAAAATTTGTAACACATCCAAGTCCTTAGTTAGCTTTTAAGGAAATGGGGTATTAAAATTTCATTTCCTTAATCCATCTCAGAATTTCCTTTCGATAGCACCAAAATCTTCTGCTCGTCAAGAGCTTTCCAATGACTGTAATTTTTCCCAAAACTAAGCTCTAGATCGAAAGTTATGGCTTCTCGGAGTTTTTCGAGCCTTCATTGATAAAAAAACAACTCATTACCATGTGTTGTCCACGTGGATTCTTATTACTCATGCCATCCGATGTGGCAGTGACAGATTAGATTTACAACTCGATCCCAGCTTGGCCTACCTTTCGTCGTTGTCGTCCTTTCTTTTATCCAATGAATCGCTCTCACTATCCCAAAACTCCGACGACGATGTACCAAAGAGTACCTCCCCCAAATCCTATGGCTCTCAACTCTCGATCTCAATGGCTCAAATCACATCACAGTTATCCTTTGGCATAGAGATTGACACCCAGATCCCATTGGTCTCCATGGCTCATAGATGTGACCCCCAAGATCAACAATGGAGGTTTCACGTTGTCCCTTCGCCAATCAACGATTGTTGTTAGCCCCGACTCCCTTAGTTGTCGGTGATTAATTTGTCGTCATTGGCATTTATTGGTAGAACATGACCATGCCAACCTCCCACACTTACGCCAATGTTATATTTGGATTTAACGGTCCATATCTCCTCATCAAATCTTCGACGATATCAATGGTTACCCTCGTTAGTCCTCTCCGAAAGATTAAATGTGTTTATTTTTTTAAATGCATGTGGATTATATAATACCTGTATGAGTTATGTACAAAGTGGTGTTATAGTCTTCTTCTAAGAGCGATTAAGCCTTAGTAGCAGAAAAGGTGCGCTACAATTTGGTATCAAAGATAAGGTTTTGACACTGAGCCTAGATGGGCCAGTGGAGTAGTCTTTGGACCAAAAGTGCGAGGGAAATTGGGTTTGGAAGGCCAATTTCGGACCTTGGTTTGCTCCAAAGTGTCAAGGAGTTACTTGACGAGTTTTTAAGCTCAGGAGGTTTAGTGGCGTGTGAAACCGAAGTTGGTGTGGTCTATGGCCATGGGGAGATAGGTCTCCACACCAATAGTGTTAGAACCTTAGGATCTGCTCGGGAGGGAAGGTGAACCCTCGTGACCGTCAGATCTGGAGAGTGTGCGCAGGGTTTAAATCCCTTTTGAATTGCACAGGAGTGTGGGAATCGCGATACGTGAACTCCCGAAAACTCGAAAACCCGAGAAGATCTACACCGTAGATAGTAGGAAGGTAGTTGACCGTCTGATTCGGTGGAGGAGTAAACCGTAGATTTCAAGATTTCGGCAGATGGAGGTTTGAGATGTGGGGTGCATGAACTCCCGATGCCCAAAACCCTGAAATGCCGAAAAGATCTACACCGTAGATCATGGGGAGAAGAACTTGACCGTTGGATCAAGTAGTTTAGTAAACAGTGATTTCAAGATTTCAGCAGATGGAGGTTCGAGATGTGGGGTGCACGAACTCCCGATGCCTGAAACCCCGAAATGCCGAAAAGATCTGCGTCGTTGATCTGAGGAGGGGATCTGACCGTTGGAATCCTTGCTTGGAATGGACATGGGCGCATGAATGTGTACCACATGCCAGTGAGTCGAGAAGACAAGTGAGAGTGGTGGGACCTGAAGACATCACCGAAGGTGACGTGGACCCTCTTGAATGTACCATGTGCCACCATGGTGAAGGGCGACAACTGTGCTGTGGGCCCGGAGAATAAAGTAATTTGCGATTTCGGAATTCCCAAAGGAGGAGCACGAAGGCTCAACACTCCAACTCGCGAAGTCGCGAGTTGGCGAAGAAGTGCAAGCACTTAGCCCTAGCCTATGGTCATGCGTAGCAGACGCTAGCGAGGAGGGAGCCATACCCGTATCGCATCTCGGGTATCGGTGTTTGGAGGAAATGAGTCGAGGGTCTTTGACTCACGAACTCGCGAGATCACGAGTTGCGAAAGGGTGACTTTGGTTACGAAGATTTAACTGTTGGATCTTCGTGGACCGAGATTCTAAAGTTTCGAAGTCCTAGAATTTGCAAAGCCAAACGAGAACTCAGAAAACTTATTTGAATCGAAACATCTTTTGTTCTTGTTCGTATTGGCTTATAAATGTTGTGGATTTTTCGTGAAGTTTTAATGGCCTAACAAACTTCGAATTGAATTGCACAGTGAATGTGCAGAGTTCAACGAGGGTCAGAACTCCAGTTAACCAACGCCGAGTATGGAATGGGAAAAGGTGAAGATTGCCCCCGAAACAGAAGACGAACGGGAAGGAAAGGATGTCAACCTGGGAGTCGAAAGATCGAACTCCAATGGGCATGGAAGAGAATGAGACAAGGAAGCGCACATAATGAAAATCATTGAAGGATTTCAAAGAGATGCCTAGGCACACCGAGATGATAGCCGAAAGCTCATGAAAATCAGGGATCAACAGGGTGAATTCAACTTAAAAATATTGAAGAACCTGAAAAGAGTAGAAAAGAAAGTGACACAAGCAGATCAAGAAGTGTCAGAACCTCTGAGAGGAGAAGAAGATCGAGGAGTGGTAGCAGACATTACCGTCTCTCCCTGAAGCATTCTGGCAAGGAAACACACAGTAGTTCAAGCCCATCCCCTACCAGAAAACACCGAAAATCTAGAAAGGATGAATTGAAAGGGGAGATGAACAAGATTAAGCCTCCAACATTTGATGGAGAACATAAGAAGGAGGAAGATTCCGAGACATGGTTTCTTGGCATGAAGAAATACTTCCAACTGCAGAAGGAAGAATTGCAATGTATCAACTGAAAGGAAAAACATCCATGTGGTGGGATCAGTTTGTGCGGGTGCAGCACATCAGAGAGAAAGAGGTCACTTGGAAGGAATTTAAGAGGTATTTCGAGAAGAAATACCTGACTAAAATATACTATGAAAGAAAGATGAAGGAGTTCTTCGAACTCAAGCTAGGAAACATGACTATTGATGAGTATGAACGAAGTTTTCTAGAACTACTGAAGTATGTTCCATTCATCAAAGATGAGGCTGTCAAGATTCAGAGATATCTTAGTGGACTGCCACCTTCCATGGGTGAAAAGATTCAATATGATGATCCTAAGACTATGGAAGAAACAATAAGAAGGGAGAAATTCTTGTATGAACAATAAGGAGAAAGGCCTATCCTTCGGAAGGCTTGTAATGATTAGAGGAAGTTTAAGAAGGAACAAAGGCAGAAGGGAAACAAGCCTTCCTTTTTCAGAAACAGTCTTTAGGGACAACCATCATTTAGAGAGCCGAGAATGAATGAAGAGGGAGCACAAAGATAGAGACAGACGCCCATTCAGTGTTGGGGTTGTAAAGGAAACCACAAGTACAGAGATTGTCCCCATAAAAATGGTAAAGCGAGAACTGTTCATACTGTTCAGCAAGCTGAAACAATGGAGGATATGGGCAGCAGAATGCCAAGGATCTACGCAGCCCTGGACAACAAGCAAGCAGAATTTCAATTGCACATGATTGAAGTGGAAGGTATGATTAACAACCGACCACTAATTATTTTAATTAATTCAGGGGCTAGCCATAGTTATGTAGATCCTAGGGTGGTGGAAAGTTTGCGTTTATCAAGGAGCAAACATGAAAAGTCTTGGCTAGTGCAGCTAGCCACAGGAACCAAAAGGAAGGTCACCGAATTGGTTAATTTTTTTTCAGTGGAAATGAAACGACTGAGCACTAAGGATGAATTGAACATTCTACCTTTAGGCTCATACGATTGCTTAATTGGGATGGACTGGTTGGACCAGCATCATGCCCTTATGGACTGCCATAACAAGAGATTTACTTGCCTAAACGAAGAGGGGAATCAGGTAACAGTCCAAGGAATTCCCAAAGACGTGGCTGTTAGGGAAATCTCAGCCATGCAGCTGAAGAAGTGCTACAAGAAGGGATATCAATTATTTGCAGCTCAGGTGGAAGAAGCATCCCGAGATTTAGTCTCAAATCTGGAAGACCATGAAGTACTCAAATAATTCAAGGATGTATTTTAGGAGGTACCTGGACTACCTCCAAAGAGGGACATCGATTTTTCTATAAATTTGATGCCTGGAGAAGCTCCAGTTTCGAAGGCTCCTTATAGAATGAGTACACCAGAGATGAAGGAGTTGCAATTGCAGCTCGAAGAGCTACTAAAGAAGGGATACATTCACCCCAACATGTCACCGTGGGGTGCCCCGGTCCTATTCGTGAAGAAGAAAGATGGGATGCTGATACTGTGAATTGATTTTCGGCAGTTGAATAAGGTCACTATCAAGAACAAGTATCCTCTGCCAAGGATTGATGATCTTTTTGATCAATTAAAGGATGCAAAAATATTTTCAAAAATAGATCTCCAATCTAGATATCACCAAGTGAGAATAAATGATGAGGACATCAGCAAGACCGCCTTTAGAACAAGGTACGGTCATTATGAGTTCACGGTGGTACCGTTTGGGCTGTCCAACTCGCCTGTTGTTTTCATGTGCTTAATGAATGGAGTGTTCAGAGATTATTTGGACAAGTTTGTCATAGTATTCCTGGACGATATCTTGGTGTATTCCAAGATAGAGGAAGAACATGAGCAACACCTGAGAATGGTTCTGCAAGTGTTTAGAGAACACCAGCTGTACGCAAAACTGAGCAAGTGCTCATTTTATCAAAGGCAGATCCATTACTTGGGACATATTATTTCTGAAGAAGGGATCGCTACGGATCCTGAAAAGGTTGAGGCCATCCGAGAATGGTCAGTGCCAAGGAATGTGGCAAAAGTTAGATCTTTTATGGGTCTGGAAAGCTACTACAGAAGGTTTATAGTCGGATTCTCAAAGATAGCTCATTCTATCACTTCCTTGCAAAGGAAGGAGAAGAAGTTCCAGTGGACTGAATAATGTGAGATCAACTTCCAGCGATTGAAGCAGTTTCTAACCAGTGCTCCAATCCTGAAGATTGCAGATCCAAATAAGGATTACGTAGTGTGCACCGATGCGTGTAAGGAAGGGTTGGGAGGAGTTCTCAGCCAAGAGGGATTTGTAGTTTGTTATGAGTCCTGAAAGTTGAAGGAGCATGAGAGGAATTATTCCACTCACGATTTAGAGCTGGCAGCAATCGTCCATGCCTTGAGGAAATGGAGGCATTACCTCATGGGCAAGAGATTCGAGTTGAGAACATACCATAACGGTCTGAAGTATTTATTTGATCAGCCGACTTTAAATGCCAGGAAAATCAGATGGCTGGAGTTTCTGTGTGAATATGACTTTGATATCAAGCATATCAAATGGAAAGAGAATAAGGTGGTTGATGCACTCAGCAGAAAAGTGCACAAATTATATGCTACAACCATTAGCATGTACATGACTGAGATGAAAGACAGGATTTTGGAAGATGCAAATACTGATTTGCAGTACAAAGGCCTTGTAGAAAAGCTACAGCAGCGTGAGAGACCACAGACCAAGGAAAGTTTCACCTTGGGAACTGATTGCTTACTTCTGTATAAAAACAGAGTGTATGTACCCAATGTTCGAGAATTGAAGCTGGCAATTCTAAAAGAAATGCATAAAGTGGCTTATGTTGGACATCCTGGATATCAAAAGACTGTGGCAGCAGTCAAAAGCCATTACTTTTGGTCGGGTCTAAAGAAATAAATCGTTGAATACATCGCCAGATGTATGGAGTGCCAGAAGGTTAAGGTTGAGCATAGGCACCCGGCAGGGTTGCTGCAGCCTTTACCCATCCCTGAATGGAAGTGGGATGTGGTAATGATGGATTTTATCACAGGACTACCTAGAACAAGCAAGCATCATGATTCAATCATGGTGGTGGTGGACAAGCTTACTAAAGCTGCCCATTTATTCCACTGAAAACCACCCACAGGGTAGCAGATGTTGTTGATATCTTCTTAAAAGAAGTTGCACGCTTGCATGGAATTCCTAAGACAATTGTGTCTGATAGGGACCCGAAATTCACCTCGAATTTTTGGAAAGGACTAATTAAGGGATTCAGAACGAATCTGAACTTTAGTACAGTGTATCATCCTGAGTATGATGGTCAGACAGAGAGGGTGAATAGGGTAATAGAAGACATGATGAGAATGTATGTGATGGATAAACCATCAAGGTGGGAAGACTACCTGCATTTGGTAGAATTCACCTACAATAATGGGTATCATGCATCGTTGAAGATGAGCCCATTCGAAGCACTTTATGGAAGAAAGTGCAACACTCTAGTGAGCTGGGATAATCCAGCTGACAGAGCAATAGTTGGGCCTGAGCTGCTCAAAGAGATGGAAGACCAAATGATAAGAATTAAACAGAATCTAAAAGCTGCCCAGGACAGGCAGAAAAGTTACGCTGATAGTAACAGAACCCACAGAGAATTCAAAGTGGGTGACCATGTTTTCCTGAAAGTGAAGACTAGCAGGAGTTCCCCGAAGTTGAGAAGTTGTGCCAAATTGGCAGCAAGATTTTGTGGGCCATTTGAGATCCTGGAAAGGATTGGGCCAGTTGCATACATGCTTGCATTACCTGCATCTATGACTGTACATAATGTGTTTCATGTTTCACTACTTAAGAAATATGTACCTGATGCTAATCATGTTATAGATTGGAATGTGATTCAGGTGGAACCAAAAGGTGTCTTGCAAGTGCATCCCATGTGCATATTGGACAAGAAAAGCAAACAGCTCCAGAATCGAGCCATAGAGCTTGTAAAGGTCCAGTGGACCTGGTATGGTCCTGAGGACGTGACATGGGAGCATGAAGAGGGTATGTGGGTAGAGTACCCGCATCTTTTTGAAAATTTTGAAAGGCTTGCAGAGACAGTGTAAGTTGCACTAAGGATAGTGCAAAAATAAGGGGAGGGGGATTGTAGTGTCCCCAAGGCCGAGCCCCGTTGTAAACCATGTTCTGAAAGGAATTGTAATTATGTTTTATAGGTTGGTGAGACAAGTTTTTATAAGCTGGTGGCTTATGTGATTGTTAGACCAGGGAGCCTAAGTGTTGAAGGCCAGGAGCCTACTGTTGTATATGTAATCATGCAGAACAATTAATAAAAAATTGTAAACACCTCCAGGTGCAGACCGACCACGATGAATGAGTGAAGGGGGATTAAGCATCCATAGAGAAGGCAAGGAATTAGGGGCTGGAAGGTGGGAAAAGGGGCTAAGTGTTGAGCTTAGGGGATAAGCCTAGGGGACTTAAGCCTTGGGAATAATATTTTAATATTATTCCAAAAAGACATCTGCATTTTATGTTTTATCCTAAGTTCCTGGCAAGGGGAGGATGTGCAAGGGTGATGCGTGCTGGTGGAATGCATGCAGTTCAATGGGTGACAAGTGTCAACCCTGGCGCATGTGAATAAAACGAACAGGATGACCCGTGAGAGGGGTTCCTCCTCCATTCTACCCGACTGCCTGAACGCGTACGGAGCTCTGGGTAGTACGACCAACCCGACCTCTGCAGAGAAATCCTCATGCATCCCTGAGAGCCGAAAATCTCGTGTTGTCTTTGATAATCCATGTGCATCCTCTGTCCGACTGATCAAACCTATGTGTGGAGGCTCTGTCCCGAAGCCGTGACCTTGAACCATTTTTCCATTGTTGAACCAGTTGGAAAGCCTGTGTTTGGCTCCGTAAATCCATGTACACCTCTATTCTGTGAGGCCTTGAGCCATTGTTGAGCCTGTTTGAGAGGCCGTGTTTGTATTTTCGGTTGGCTATGGTGGCCACACAGTGCTGGATTGCGCGTGGCTTGATGGTCAGCGCGAGTTGTGATTGAGCCTGTGTGTGATCTCTCTCTAGGTGAGGGAGGTGGTTGTTGTTGGAAGAGGTTTCTTCCAAAGAGTGTCCAACACCAGCTTTGGGCTCTGAGACTTCCTGATCTGGCCTATTGCCACGACCCATAAAGGGAGGTTAGCACCGATGGACTGTGCTTGTGAAGGTGTATACTCCCGGGCGGAACAAGCATGTGAGGAATGAGAGTCTGGTAGTAGTGAGCGTAAATGGCATCTTGGGAAGAATCCTCCTAGATTTTCTGTGTTGTTTTCCCTGTAACCTCAGCCTAGCCTAGGATTCCTTGCCTTGGGATGGAGCTTAGTCCCAACTCAGGGCTGACCCACTATTAGTTGATGAGTAGTGCGGTCTAAGGCTGGGAGGTTCATGGAAGGCCTGCACTTGGTTGGTGGAATCTACCACTGTTAAAAGATAAGTATATGATTATGCTTTAATCATGTTTTGCATGTTTGTGCTGCTTATGTTATCATGATTTCCGATGTGTATATGAATTAGTATGAAACGCTATTGATTTTTAATTATAGTAGTAAATAATATGTTTTACTCTGAGCTTAAATGTGTTTATTTATTTAAATGCATGTGGATTATATAATACCTATATGAGTTATGTACAAAGTGGTGTTATAGTCTTCTTCTAAGAGCGATTAAGCCTTAGTAGCAGAAAAGGTGCACTACACCTACCGCTAAGAGTTTATGACCAACAGAGTCTATGGCTGAGAGGAATGTTTGAGGTCTGGATGCAGTTGGTAATTTACCATTAAAAATAAGTGTTTTTTTATGTGTTTACATGTTATCTACTATGTGTATTATTATGTTGAGTAATGTATATACATTTATGACAATTTTGTATGCTTAAATGTATATGTTTATGCGTGAATTGGTATATTGCTTACATTGCTTATATTTTATTCATATATAGGGCATGTTATGTTATTTAAACGATATCAGAGCTAAGAATAGAGGTAACGAGACTCATTACATTGGGTACATTACAAAACCGTAAGAGGCAAAAATTTAAAGAAATTTGAAAACTCAGTTGTGATAGAAGTCATTTTTTTGCATGGCGTGGCCCAGGCTAGGTGGTTGGGGACACTACAACAAGACAAGGAAAACATGACATTTGGTAGATTGGGTTGAAATTACAAGTTTGAGGCAAGGAAAAATGGTACTCTAGAGAGAAGGTAGAGGAAAATTTTCCTCACCTCATTCAGTAAAGCATTTGGAGACCAAAATCCTTCCTAAATGGGTAGGTATGATCCAAATTGGATCATCAAATAATTTTTCATCTATCTTGGTACTTTTTGGGCGGAAAAAATTGGAGGAATCGGTTTGCAAGACTATTTTAGTGCCAAGTCCCAGTGTAGAAAATTGGGGTTTGAAACCTTCTGGAGCAATTTTGAGACATTAAACAACATTTTTGGGGGTTATTTTTCCCAAAAGTTGTGTGTGTACCCTTGACGTTGATGTACACATCATGGCCTTTATAACAATGCAAAAATTGTAACAATTAGATCTCATATGCAAAATTTATGGCTCCCACAAGTTGACCTACCTTGTTGACTACCATGGTATGAGTGGAGGCCACGTAAGTGCCCATTACTCACACATATGGAAATAGAAACATGTGGAATTTCAAGAAGATTCTAGAAGGTCCAAACCTAATCACTAATTTAGGGTTGAAGAAGTCAAAACCCTAACCCTAGATGAGTATTAGACTATGTTAAATATCGAGGTGCTTGGAGGAGAAAGTGGTTCCATTCTTTAGCATTGTATTTGTTTTGTAGTTGAGCATAGCATCTAGAAGTGGTATTTTGAGAGCATGGCAGAGGAGGAAAAGATTATGTAGTATCCATATAGGCCACAATGTCAAAGGAAACTCCACAGTGAGTGCCATTTTCTTTGTATTTGCATTTCCATAACTAAATAAAAAAGAGTAGAGCATAGGCATCACCTTCTAGCCGGGTTTTCTCTCGTATTGGGTTTCCCAGGATATATCATGTGCTCATTTATGTGTAGATGGCATGTTTTTTTTCTCATTCCTTTCATTTTTTCATTTCAGTTATTTCATAAATTCAAGAAAAACTAGTAATTAATTAATTTGGAATCTAAGGGAAATTAATTTGCATAGCCTAAGATTTCGGAATATCATAAGATATGTTGCGATGAATTGTTCCAATGTAATATCCACGACAGTTTATATATCATTTAGATCTCTTTGAAGATTGAATATGGCATTGATTTTACTTGGTTCTGGACTTTATGTTTGAATAAGGGGTTGCCTTGTATTCAACAACCTGCAAGCTCTTGTGAGAGACGCATACTTGGAAAACATCACAGAGAGAAATTTAATTCAAGTGTTTCCTACAAAGAAAAATCTCCATTGAAAATTGTCTACACATATTTATGTGGACCTATGCAAACACCTTCTTTAACTGACTATGTTTATTTTATGACTTTCATTGATGATTTCAGTAGGAAGACTTGGTTGTATTTGTTGAAGCAGAAATATGAAGCTTTTGATGTTTTCAAAAGGTTTAAGTCTATGGTTGAGAATGAGAGTGGTCAAACCATTAAAGTCTTAAGGTCTGAGAGAGGAGGTGAATACAAACTTAATGAATTCATTGAATTTTGTGATCTTCATGGAATTAAAAGGAAGTTTACTGCTCGATATACTCCATAGCAGAATGGAGTGGATGAAAGGAAGAATCAGACCATCATGGATATGGCTCGAAGCATGTTGAAAGAGAAGCATCTTTCAAATGAATATTGGGGAGATGCGGTTCTTTGCTCTGTTTTTATATTGAATAGAAGTCTGATCAAGATCGTGAGGGATTGTGTACCTCAGGAAGCCTGGGATGGTAAGCCTTGCATTGTTTCTCATTTCAAATTTTTTGGATGTCTTGCATTTGCGCATGTACCTGCAGAAATGAGAAGGAAGTTGGATGACAGAAGTGAGAGATGTATCTTTGTTGGATACAGTGAAGAGTCTAGGGCATATAAACTCTACAATCCCATCACCAAGAAATATGTAATCAACAGAGATGTTCAATTCAAAGAAGATGAAGCTTGGGATGGAAGAATTGACAAATCAATTTTAGAGGGAGTTGTATTACCCCGTGAAGATGATGATAGAGTTGAGAAGGCTCAAGGAGATGGACAGATGGTTCCACATGCACATACGCCTACAACAAGAAGTCCAAAAAGGCAAGCACCAGATTTCAACCCATCTCAATTTAGAACGCCCAGAACTCATGAGCGTGGTGAGCCATCTGGACATGGTGGACATCAATCAGATTCACATGTAAGTAGTGAATCAAATCCCACATTAACTTCATTAAGAAACAGATTTAAGGGACAGAAGACTAGAAGCTTAAGAGAACTGTATGATCAGAATGAAGAAGTAGATCAGATTTCAAATTTTTCATTAATGGCATGTGATCCTGTAATTTTTAATGAAGCTGCTAAAGATGATGTCTGGATAAAAGAAATGGATAAGGAGATTGATTCCATTGAAAGAAATAACACTTGGGATCTTGTAGATTTACCTGAAGGTAAGAACAGTATTGGTGTTAAGTGGGTTTATAAGACTAAGTGAATGCAGATGGTGGAGTTGAAAAGTACAAGGCAAGACTTGTAGCTGAGGGGTTTAGTCAACAACTCGATATTGATTACAATGAAACATTTGCTCATGTAGCAAGAATTGACATTGTGAGGATGGCCTTAGCTATTGCAGCTTAGTATAAATGGATCATGCATCAGATGGACGTTAAGTCTTCATTCTTGAATGGATATTTGGAAGAAGAGGTTTATGTAAGACAATCTCCGGGTTATGAGATTGATAAACACAGAGATAAAGTTTACAAGTTAAAGAAATATTTATATGGATTGAAGCAGGCATCCAGAGTTTGGTATAGCAGAATTGATGAGTACTTGATTAGTGTTGGATTCAACAGAAGTTCAAGTGAACCAACCCTATATACAAAGGTAAACCAGAAAGGTAAAATTTTGATTGTCTGTTTGTATGTTGATGACCTGATTTTTATTGGAGATCTATCTGTAGATGATTTTAAAAATGCCATGAAAACGGAGTTTGAGATGACTGATTTATGATTGATGAAGTATTTTCTTGGAATTGAAGTGGATCAATCTGATGATGGCATTTTCATTTGTCAAACTAACTATGCAAATGAAGTATTGAAAAGGTTTAGAATGTTGAATTGTAAACCAACTACAACACCTATAGAAACTAGTATTAAACTTAGAAAGTATGATGAGGGATCATTTGTTGATCCAACTCTGTATAAGAGGTTGGTTGGAAGCCTTATTTACTTAACAACAACTAGAAATGATATCATGTTTGCTGTAAGTTTGATTTTGAGATTCATGGAGACTCTGAAGAGTACTCATTGGCAAGCAGGAAAGAGGATCCTGAGATATGTTGTTGGAACAACTGACTTTGGTATCCAATACACATCAAGTTTAAACTTTGAGCTGATAGGATACACTGATAGTGATTTTACAGGTTCCATTGATGACAGGAAAATCACATCTTTGAATGTATTTAGTCTTGAATCTGGAGCAGTGGCATGGGCATCAAAGAAACAACCCATTGTGACTCTATCTTCTACTGAGGAGGAGTATGTTGCAACAACTGCAACTGCATGTTAAGTTGTATGGATGAGAAGGGTCTTGAATGAATTGGTGCATGACCAGAATGATGCAACCCAAATTGTCTGTGACAATAAATCAGCCATTGCACTGTCAAAGAATCACGTTTTTCACAAACAGAGTAAGCACATTGATATGAGGTATCATTTCACTCGAGAGCTGGTAACTCGTAAAGATATTTATGTTCAGTTATGCAGTTCTAAAGAAAAAAATTCAGACATATTTACGAAGCCTTTGGGAAATGAATTGTTCATAATTCATAGAAAAAATATTGAGGTCTGTAAGCTGTAATGCATTGTTTACAACAATTTTGTTTTTGTTTTTGAAATGATTAAGAGGGAGTATGTCAGAGATTAATCATTTCACCGTCTGGATAGCGGTGGATCGGTGGCCGTCTTGACCTTTCAAGACTCGAGGATTTAATTACTCTAAACGATGACCGTCTTAACCTTTCATGGAAATCAGACACCATCACCGCCTTGATTAATCTTTTATAAGATTGAGAGACATTTTTTGTTTGTATATATACCTAAAACGGATTGTAAAAGTGCATAATCTTGAAAGCATATTGAATAAAAAAAAAATATTTGGAGGTGCTGAGTTCGTAAACTCTTCTGATTGATATCTTAGCCTTAACCATTTCACCCTATTTTATACGCTATTTTATTTATTGACTTCGTATAAGGCTATTGGTGCACACGCGGAGTTTATTTGTTGGACTACACAGAGTTTACTTAGTGCATGGAGTTTATTTACTGCGCTGAGTTTATTTACTGCGCGAAGTTTATTTATTGTACGAAGTTTATTTTGTTGGTTTGCATCGAGTGTTTGCATGAGCCGAAACTGGAACTCTTATTTTCCTTCTATTTCTACAAAATTCAACCATTTCTAAGTAAAGAGTTGACATTCCATTAATAAAAAGTTTCCATGTAGAGAATTGTGACTATGTTAAGTAATTCGTATCAATGAGGAGCATGTTTTTTGCAAGTGAATGAGCTTATCCTGCTAAGTTACCTTTCATGCATGTGAATGAGTTTATCTTTCTAGACTAAGTTGATGAAGAATAATAACCAATATTCTAAGCAACATGAGGACATAATGATACCATCCTTTAGAGTTCAACCATTTCTAAGTAAAACGCTAAAAGCTGACATTCCATTACTGCCAACGTGTGCTCCCATTTTTACCATACTATCTTCGTTCTAAGTTGCATTAATATAGTTTGTACCCACCTTTAATAGGGCCTTAGCTAGTTGTTCTACGAAATGGTTTTTTTAGCAAGAATCATGGGATATAAATTTACACAAATTATTATCTTTTTGTGAAAAATCGTCGATCAATCGAGGTTCGGGATTCGGCGATTACAAATGTCGAACACAAAAAATAGAACACCACATGGATTCCCGAATCGCGAAATGCGAATAAGTTTTGGGCCCACCAATTTGGTTTCGGGGTTCGGCGTTTACAAACGCTCGATGTAAAAACAAAACATACCCAGAATTGTCGAATCATGAAATCGCAAGAAAGGTATGGGCCCACCAATTCGGGTTCGGGGTTTTTGAGTCTAAAGAGCTCCATGCACCTTTAATAAATAAACTCTGAATTTTGAATATCTCGACTTGGGTTCAATATGCCTTTATATTAAAATTACCCATTTCGGGTTCGGAGTTATGAAACTCAAGAACTTCGTGCACTCCAAATAATTACAACGTTTGTTTAAATTAAAAAAAATGTATATACCAAATAAAAAAAATAAAACTTAATTCAATGAACAACAAGTAGGAGATATAAATCAGACGAGTTTACAAACTCAAATAAAATCAACGGAGAAAACACCTTCGAATACAAAATTACAACTTCTATTCAATGTGCTTTTACTTGCTCTTTGCCTGTCTGTGTGTATAGAATTACAATTCAACTGTGGTATTTAAACACTAACAAATTTCCCCTTCGATCTTCTAAAAGGTTTAATCAAGGCGATGATGGTGTCTGGTTTCCTTGAAAGTTTAAGACGACCACCATTTAGAGTAATTAAATCTTCGAGTCTTGAAGGGTCAAGATGACCATTGATTCACAGTTTAAACAGGGGTGGTGAAATGATTAATTTATGACATACTCTCTCTTAATCATTTCAGAGCAAAACAAACTAAAACAAGTAAAACAAAATTGTTGTAAACAATGCATTACAGCTTGCAGACCCCAATGTTTCTTCTATGGATTTTAAACAGTTCATTTCCCAAAGGCTTCATAAATATGTCCAAAAATTGTTCTTCAGACCTGTAGAACTGAACAAAAAATTATTTGCCATTTACCAGTTCACGAATGAAATGATACCTTGTATCAATGTGCTTACTCTGTTTGTGAAAGACATAATTCTTTGATAGTGCAATGGCAGATTTATTGTCACAGAAAATTTGGGTTGCATCATTCTGGTCATGCAACAAATCATTCAAGACTCTTTTCATCCACACAACTTGACATGCAGCTGCAGCTGTTGCAACATACTCAGCCTTAGTAGAAGATGGAGTCGCAATGGGTTGTTTCTTTGATGCCCATGCCACTGCTCCAAATCCAAGACTGAACATATACCCAAATGTGTTTTTCCTATCATCAATGGAACCTGCAAAATCACTATCAATATATTTGATCAGCTCAAAGTTTAAGCTTGATGTGTATCGGATATCAAAGTCAGTTGTTCGAGCAACATATCTCAGGATCCTCTTTCCTGCTTTCCAACGAGCACTCTTTGGAATCTCCATGAATCTCAAAATCAAACTTACAACAAACATGATATCAGGTCTAGTTGTTGTTAAGTACATAAGGCTTCCAACCAGCCTCTTATACAGAGTTGGATCAACATATGATCCCTCATCATACTTGTTGAGTTTAATACCAGTTTCCATAGGTGTTGCAACTGGTTTACAATTCAACATTCTAAACATTTTCAATACTTCATTTGCATAGTTAGTTTGACAAATGAAAATGCCATCATCAAATTAATTCACTTCAATTCCAAGAAAATACTTCATCAATCCTAAATCATCCATTTCAAACTCTGGTTTCATGGCATTTTTAAAATCATCTACAGATAGATCTCCAGTAAAAATCAGGTCATCAACATACAAACAAACAATCAAAATTTTACCTTTCTGGTCTACCTTTGTATACAGAGTTGGTTCACTTGGACTTCTGTTGAATCCAACGCTGATTAGGTACTCATCAATCTTGCTATACCAAACTCTGGATGCCTATTTCAATCCATATAAATCTTTCCTCAACTTGTAAACTTTATCTTTGTGCTTATCAATCTTATAACCCGGAGGTTGTCTTACATACACCTCTTTTTCCAAATATCCATTCAAGAATGCAGACTTAACGTCCATCTGATGCATGATCCATCTATTCTGAGCTGCAATAGCCAAGACCATTCTCACAGTGTCAATTCTAGCTACAGGAGAAAATGTTTCATTGTAATCAATATCGAGCTGTTGACTAAACCCATGAGCTACAAGTCTTGCCTTGTACTTTTCAACTTCACCATCCGCACTCAGCTTAGTCTTATAAACCCACTTAACACCAATATTTTCCTTTCCTTCAGGTAAATTGACAAGATCCCAAGTGTTATTCATTTCAATGGAATCAATCTCCTCATCCATTGCTTTTATCCAGACATCCTCTTTAGCAACTTCATCATAACTAACAGGATCATAAGCTATAAATGCAAAATTTGAAATCTAATCTACTTCTTCATTCTGATCATACAATTCTCTTAAGCTTCTAGTCTTCTATCCTTTAAGTATTTCTTTTAATGAAGCTAAAGTGGGATTTGATTCACTACTTACCTGTGAATATGTTTGATGTCCACCATGTCCAGATGGCTGACCACGCTCATGAGCTCTTGGCGTTCTAAATTGAGATGGGTTGAAATCTGGTGCTTCCCTTGTAGGACTTCTCGCTGCAGGCATATGTGCATGTGGAACCAACCATCCATCTCCTTCAGCCTGCTCAGCTCCATCATCATCTTCATGGGGTAACATAGCTCCCTCTGAAATTGATTTGTCAATACTTCCATCCCAGGCTTCATCTTCTTTAAATTGAACATCTCTGTTGAATACATATTTCTGGGGGATGGGATTGTAGAGTTTATATGCCCGAGACTCTTCACTGTATCCAACAAAGATACATCTCTCGTTTTTTTCATTCAACTTCCTCCTCATTTCTGCAAGTACATGCCCAAATGCAACACATTAAAAAATTCTGAAATGAGAAACATTGCAAGGCTTACCATCCGAGGCTTCCTGAGGTACACAATCCCTCACGGTCTTGGTCGGACTTCTATTCAAGACAAAAACAGAGCAAAGAACTGCATCTCCCCAATATTCATTTGAAAGATGCTTCTCTTTCAACATGCTTCGAGCCATGTCTATGATAGTCTGATTTTTTCTTTCAGCCACTCCATTCTGCTGTGGAGTATATCGAGCAACAAATTGCCTTTTAATTCCATGAATATCACAAAATTCAATGAATTCATTAAGTTTGTATTCACCTCCTCTATCAGACCTTAAGACTTTAATGGTTCGACCACCCTCATTTTCAACCATAGACTTAAACTTCTTAAAAACATCAAAGGCTTCAGATTTTTGTTTCAACAAATACAACCAAGTCTTCCTACTAAAATCATCAATGAAAGTCATAAAATAAACACAACCATTCAAAGAAGGTGTTTGCATAGGTCAACATAAATCTGTGTGAACAATTTCCAATGGAGCTTTTTCTCTGTAGGAAACACCTGAAACAAATTTCTCTCTATGATGCTTCCCAAGTATACAGCTCTCACAAGAGCTTGTAGGTTGCTGGATACAGGGCAACCCCTTTACCATCTGCTTCTTCTGTAACAGATCTAAGCCACCAAAATGTAAATGACCATATCTCAAATGTCATAACCAAGATTCATCTAAACTTCCATCTTTATAAGAACCACTCAAATCATTTCTCATAACAAGTGGAAACATCCTATTCTTGGTCATTTCTACTCTTGCAATCACCTGTTTGCTGGAAAATTTATCATAGATTGTACATACCTTGTTCTTGAAGAACACTCTATACTTTTTCTCCATCAGTTGTCCAACACTAATAAGATTGCATTTTAGACCAGGCACAAAATAAACATCATCAATATTTCTTTTCTGATTATCCTTAGTGTAGACTAGAACTACACCTTTACCATTAACTGTAACCTTATAGTCATTTCCCAGTTTGACTTCAGACTGAATACTAGTATCAATAGAAGAAAATAACAGTCATGTGGTTACTGCAACCACTATCCAAAAACCAAATATCATTTGCACATTCTTGAATGATGTTACAGGTCAAAAACACAGGATTTTGATGATCGTCATACTCATTTGTGATATGTGCAGAGTGTTTTCCAACATCTGCCTGTTTCTTCCAACATTTGTTAGCAAAATGCCCAAACTTCTTACAATAATAACATTGCACTTTAGTTTGATCATACCTCTGATTTTCTTGCTGCCAGGGTTTGTTGTTGCTCCCTCTTAAATTAGGAGGATTATGTTGGGACTTCTGCTCAGACTCTGATTCAGCTCTGTTTTCCCTTGGGCCAGAAAATCGACCTCCTCTGCCACAATTATAAGACCTTCCTCTGCCTCTGGTAACATGCAGTTGGGATTTGAAAGCATGCTCCATGGATCCTTCTTCATATCTAGATATCTTATATTCATGAGCAACAAGAGAACCAGTTAACTCATCAATTTGCATTTGACTTAAATCTTTAAATTCCTCTATGGGTACAACAACAGGTTCAAACTTATTGGGCAAACTTCTCAGCACTTTCTCAATAACTCTTTTATTTTCAATATCATCTACATACTGCCTGAGCTGGTTCACAACACTCATTACTTGAGTCATGAAAGTATCAACACTTTCATTATCCTTCATCTTTAGATTTTCAAAATCCCTTCTCAAATTCTGCAACTTGACTGTCTTCACCTTGGACACACCTTGATAACAAGTTTCAAGAATGTCCAAAGCCATCTTCGAAGATGTAGCACTAGCAATCTTCATAAAAATGGATTCATTTAATCCTTGCTGGATTAATCCAAGAGTTTTATTATTCTTCTTCCTGTTTTCCTTCAGCAAAACACGGTCAGCATTAGACAAAGCCAATTCTGCTGCTGCATCGACTGGCTCAACATAACCATCAATAACATAAGTCCATAAATCCTGAGAACGTAGAATTGTCCTCATCCGAATGTACCAGGAATCATATGACTTATCACTCAGAACAGGAACTTGAACCTGAGAAAAATTACTACCAGACGCAACCATTTATATAAAATTTGAAAGGAATTAAATAAACCTTCGCCCAAGAAAATAAGAGAATAAAATTTGACACTAACAAGAATAATCTGCAATGAAATAAGTACTTGTAGGATAGGTAGCGAACATACCAAATGTGAAAAATCGACGGTCAATCAGGGTTCGGAATTCGACGAATACAAATGCCGAACACAAAAAACATAACACCACGTGAATTCCCAAATCGCCAAATGCGAATAAGTTTTGGGCCCACCAATTTGGTTTCGGGGTTCAACGTTTACAAACGCTCGATGTTAAAACAAAACATACCCAAAATTGCACGAAATCACGAGAAAGATATGAATCCACCAATTCTGGTTCGGGGTTTTTGAGTCTAAAGAGCTCCACGCACCTTTAATAAATAAACTCCAAATGCCGAATATCTCTACTTGGATTCAATATGCCTTTATATTAAAATTACCCATTTCGGGTTCGGAGTTCTGAAACTCAAGAACTCCTTGCACTCCAAATAATTACAACGTTTGTTTAAATTAAAAAAAAATATATATCTAATTAAAAAAAAACTTAATTCAATGAACAACATGTAGGAGATATGAATCAGAGGAGTTTATGAACTAGAAAACACTTCCGAATACAAAATTACAAGTTCTATTCAATGTGCTTTTACCCGCTCTTTGTCTGCCTGTGCCTATAGAATTACAATTCAACTGTGGTATTTAAACACTAACAAATTGTCCCTTCTATCTTTTAAAAGGTTTAATCAAGGGGTGATGATGTGTCAGTAATTAAATATTGAACTCTTGAAGGGTCAAGACAGTAACCATCCATTCACAATTTAAACAGGAGCAGTGAAATGATAAATTTCTGACACTTTTGTTGTTCAGAATCTATTTTTGAATACAGAAATGGATTCAGCGTGCTGAAAAACTTCCAAGATACTTGAATATTATAAAATAATCATTTAAATCTACAAATCCAACAATTTTTCAAAAAATTTCAGACAAATATCCCCTAAAAAACTACACTTCGTAGAATCTTTAACCTACAGCCTTTAATAGCAACACGGTGAAGGCACAAGTGTATACAGTGATTATTTTGAAGTATGATGTTTTGTTTGTTACCATTGCAGAAATTAGGAATTCAACTCGCCATGCTCACCGGAGATACGGCCGCCTCAGCTGCTCTGATCGAAACAGAGGTAAAATCATAACAAGTTCTCACCTGTTAGACTAATTTGTACAAATATTATAAGATTATTAGCTTCCAGGCATTCATTGACTGTGTATCTACTTTCAGGTGGGGCAGATTCAAGTTTATTCCCAACTACTCCCACAGGATAAGGTCCGAATTATCGGAGATTTGAAGCAGGTGGGCAAGACAGCCATGATAGGCGACGGATTCAACGATGCCCCAGCTTTAGCTACAGCGGACATCGGCATAGCTATGGGTGTAGCGGGCTCCGCTGTGGCCATGGAGACTTCAGACATAGCTCTCATGTCTAATGATATCAGGAAAATCGCAGGAGCGGTGAAGATTGGTCGAAGGACATTGAGGAAAATACACATAAACGTTGCCATCTCCATTGTCACAAAGGTTGTTATCTTTGTCCTCACTGCTGTGGGTTTCGTGTACCTCTGGATAGCAGTTCTGACAGACGTGGGGACTGCTATGCTTGTCACGTTCAACAGTATGCTTCTCTTGAAAGGAGAAAAACGCTATCGCCGTGTCGTTTGCAGTCGCCAAGGTTGTGATGATGGAGGTCAATTGCATAAGGATCATGGAGGTGGTAGCAACAGGCACCAAGTAGCCAGGAATATTGAGACATCAACAGATTCCACTCAGACAGTACCGGAGGCCAATACTTGTGACGTTGTGAAATGCAGTGCATGCAATTTTCCGCCTTCAATTTATAACGGCTGCGCCAAGCCGAGGACTAATCGCTGCTGTCAAAATTCGTCTCCTCCTCAAGTTGACGTTTGTGCCTCCGGGAATTGTACAGGCGGGAAAAGACAGCTTGGAAGCAGTCAAATCAGCGAGCAGCGCTGCAATATCTCCAATAACTGTTGTAAATCTAATGATGTTGAAAGCAGTCAAATAAGCGGTTCGAGATTCGAGAAACGTTGCAATTCCTCCAATACCTGTTGTAATTCTAATAAGCAGATAGACCCATCTCAATCAAGTGATCATCTTCCACATGAGATTGTTGTTGAAGTTAAACAAGAACATGATTAATAGCCAGCCTTGCTTGCAGTTTAGGTTGAAGGTAACTTTCCATTACTTATTGACTACCTATCGTGTTTAGTGATCTGACCCTGATTACCTTTAGGTTTTAGTTTTTTTATGTTTTTTTTACCCAAGGTTAAAAGTTTTAGGAAATTAGGTGAGAAATAGTTAGATTAACAGTTCTGAGTGATTATTTCAATATAATCCAAGTGCTCCAAGAGGTTTTCAGCATTCTGAATCCATTTATATATTAAAAATGGATTTAAAATAATAAAAAATGATGATTTCCTGCAGATTTAAGTGGTGTGAAAAAAACCATTTAGTAGAACAGGTAGACAACCCTCTATTTTTTGATTCATTGTGTTATCCATATGGTTCTTAACTGTAGGATAGCATATATTAAACACTTATTTTTAATCAAATGTATTTATTGTATAGAAATGTATTTTTGAGGAAGATGTATAATTTTTCCAAGCTCAATATGGATTATGGACTTGACAAGTCACATTAAAAAAATAAAAATCAATGATTTCAGTGTCTACTTTAACTAAAATAGTTTTATATCAACTCTATATATATGGATTAATTTTGATAGGTGTTTTCTACTTCTCACAATGAGGGAATTGCATCTATATATAGAGACTAATTTTGATAGGTGTTTTCTACTTACCACAATGAGGGAGATGTGTAATTCCTTCAATGGTTAATATGGAGTTGACATGTTGCATTTAAAAAAATATTAATAAGAAAAAAATAATTTCAATGTGAGCCATAAATAAAATATTTAAATGTCCAATTATTTTAATATCATATATATATAAATATATAGAGAGAAAAAATTTATTGTGTCAAAAAACACTTTTTACAGTCAAGAATGAAAGAGATGTCTAATTGCTTTAGTGCTCATGGTTGACACTTGCACTTAAAAAAATATTTTAATATGCATCTTCAGTAAAATAATTTCATATCAATTTTATATAAAGAGACTAATTGAAATTAAAGAAATTCTTATGGTTAAAACATTTGGATTGTGGGTTGAGTATGAGGGAATATATATATATATANTATAAGAGGCATCAACTCTCAAAAGTTTCTTAAAATTTTCTACTCTAAAAAAATGTTTGCATATTCAGGAATTTGATGTCTATCCAAATATGATAGAAAAGAATGTTTGCATATTCAGGAATTTGATGTCTATCCAAATATGATAGAAAAGATATGTGGATAGTGGTAAACACATTTGACTTCTAACAATGGTAAATATGTTTAATGGATTGAATGTTTTGTTTGGAGTAGTTTATTTATTAGTTTTTTGGGAAACTATCATTGAAGTGTGAAGATCCAATTGTTGGTGAAATTCTTATTTTCCATTTTTTTTGAATTACAGTTTTGAGATAGATAGATCCAACTCCTTGAAAAACCTTTAATTTACTAATCTCAAAACTGATATATACAATTTTATCCATTCTTTCAAATTTCTAATCAATCTCTAAACAAAGCTGATTACAAAAAGCAGCCGAAAAATATTAAAAAGTATAATATTTAAACTATACTTGTTTGATGTTTGAGTGGTGACATTTTGCGGTTTCTATGTACAATATTTTTTCAAAGATTCATATCAAAATAATAAGTTAGATTCAGAATATCCTGCAATTATGGAAAGAATGCATTATCTTCATAAAAATCCAAAATCTTTCGATGACTGTAACTATGAAAATATTGCATTATCCAATTTTTTCATGGTGGCGACTCCAGAGTTTTCACGGTGGCGACTGCAACTGTGAAAGTATTGCAATATCCAAAGTTTTCATAGTAATAGATTGTAACGGATTCATAACAAAATAATTAGTTCGAATCTACGTTGAGTCACTGCAAGTATGAAAATAATGCGTTATTTTCACTTTTCATAATGCATTATCTTCATTAAAAATCCAACGTCTTTCAATGACTGCAACAATGAAAATATTGCATCATCCAAAATCCTCCTGGTGGCCACTGCAACTGTGAAAATATTGCATTATCCAAAGTCTTCATGGTGGCCACTACAACTTTGAAAATATTGGATTATCCAACGTCTTCACAGTGATAGATTGTATTAATTTATTTTATTCGTCAAAAATGGTTAGAAAACCAGTAACCATGAAAGCACAAATTCTATAATTTTATATGGTCCAAAGGAACCCTAAATAGTAGGATTCATATTCATTTTGGAATACAAAATGTTTTATAATATGAAATATGAATATAAAGTGATGGATATTTGTTCAAAAATATTTTTGGATTGGTTGTTTTTTTTAATTATTTAAAAGGAAGATATTCTAATTTTTATTTTTGTAATTTTATATAAGTTTTATTTTGAGTAAGAGATTAAATTTGTAACTAGGAGTAGTATTTGGTTTCATGTATGTTATTAGAAAACACATGACCCCACTTGAGGTGATGATCACAAGGGATATAGGCTTTCTTGCAGATACTACCTAGGCTCAAACTGAGAAAACTCTTTTTGATCACCAACTAATTATTTCACAGGGAGTAACCACCAATAGGTGGACATGAACTAGTGATGGCTATCCTCACTACCATTTAACAACTAACTTATGATAAGTTTTGCCACCTTAAAAAAATAGTTTTCTTTAAAAATGTAATCATTTGAATTATATGATAAGTTGTTCCCCATAATATGATAGATTAGGATCCCTCTCTCTAGTTTCTTAGGAGAGGTTCTCTTCTCCCTCTCTCTGGTGTCTTAGTGTTTCATCCTCAAAAGGTTGGGAGTAACTTGTGGGTGACTAGTATGTGTTGGGAGGTGATGATATGGGGTTGAATAACTTGTGGGTGACTAGTATGTGTTGGGAAGTGATGATATGGGGTTGCATAATAGACTCAAGGCATATTTGGAGAATTAAGTGGGATTGTTTCCCTTTTTCTATATGTGATGGTTGAATTTGTGGTGTCTTAAAGTTATGGTGCTTGTGTTCCCTCGATCACATGTCTCTAGTGTAAGAGAGGTTCTACTAGCTCCTTGAGTTACAACCATTGTTTGTTTGTTTGTTGATGCACTCAATGGTGAGGTTTGAGCATGGCTTGCTTGTTTGTTGATGTAGTTAGGCTTGGGCATGGCTAAGACCTATCTATTATGGTATGGCTTTCTCTGCATGGGGCTTCACCTTATTGACCAATATCTTATCACATTCATTCATAAAGGGGGTTTTTTAATTGTGAAAAATAAAGTCAATATATTGTAAGTAATGTGGGGTCTAAGGATCTTATAGGTATTAGAAGGGTATAAAAAGGGGTGTCTAGTTAAAATAGGGGTTTCTTTTATTGGAAAGATGTATTGGGAGGGGATTCAAAAAAATGATTTTGGGAAGTATTTATCAATATCTAGTAAAATTAGGGGTATTCTTTAATATCCCATTAAGATAGGTGCCATGTCACATGTTCACTGAGTGAAGACCCTTGGTTCTATTTTGGCTACCAAAAACCTCTCCTAATTTGAGATGGCTTTTTACTAATGATTTTACCATTTAAGTTATATGTTTCAACATTATTTATATTATATATCAAATGCCATTAAAATTGATTTTTTTATTATAATTTTTTTATTATAAATTTATAATTTTTTAATATAAAAAAATAATTATTGTTATGATAAAATTATATGTTAATGTACATAAAACATAAGTTATTTCATTTCTTATAGTAATAAGAAATTATTTTAGTGATTTTTTAACTTTAATCCCTTTTAGTGTTTAATACAAAACAATTTAAGATGAATTTATATTCATTAAATTATGAAAAAAGTTGCAAAAATAACATTTTTTTACACATTACATTTAAATTGTTTATACAAAACAAACATTAGATGGATAATATTATTGAGAATATATTCCATACACAAATTAAATCATTTGACTCTCTTATAATTAAATTGTATTTAATACAACTAGTGACATAATAAACAAACATTAGATGGATAATATTATTGAGAATATATTCCATACACAAATTAAATCATTTGACTCTCTTATAATTAAATTGTATTTAATACAACTAGTGACATAATAAATAGTATAGGTTTTAAATAACATCTATTTTATGGAAATTAATATACATTTGGTTTTAAATAGCATTTGTTTTATGTATATTAATATATATTTTTATTATAATAAAAATTTTATATTGTAAACAATTAGAATATTCAAATTGTTTATATAAAACATTAGATGGATAATATTATTGAGAATATATTCCATATACAAATTAAATCATTTGACTCTCTTATAATTAAATTTTATTTGATACAACTAGTAACATAATAAATAGTATAGATTTTAAATAACATTTATTTTATGGGAATTAATATACATTTGGTTTTAAATAGCATTTGTTTTATGTTTTATGAGCATTAATATACATTTTGAATTAATATACATTTGGTTTTAAATAGCATTTGTTTTATGTTTTATGGACATTAATATACATTTTGAATTAATATACAATTGGTTTTAAATAGCATTTATTTTATGGGCATTAATATACATTTTTATTATAGTAAAAATTTTATATTGTAAATACAATTAGAATATCTCATAATCATTTACAAATTTTAGTAGAATTATTTAATTTTATAATTCTAATTTTATTAAATAATTTCACATGACAGTATACGAGGAATCATAATAAATAAATAGAATGTAAAAATATAAATTTAAAAAAATGTGATTATAAAATATTGTTAATTATGTTCAAGACATATTTTAGTGTTAACTTTTGTAGAATACCTATTAATATGTTGATAAGTTTTGAAAAAACACTATTTTCCTCTATATGTCCAATACTTACTCCTACATCAATTATTATTACTGAACATTAATACCACTAACCACCTCATATCTACCTGTCCTGATCTCCTCCACACTTCCCATTTCACTTACATTTCCATTAATGCAAAGTGACATAGTATAAAAGGAGATAAGATATGCCATGGTTGTTGGAGAGTTTGGCTTTATTGTCGTGTAAAATATGTTAAGCCAGTCACTAAGGATGAATGACACAAATCCACATGCCTGGTTATATATATATATATATATATATATATATATATATATATATATATATATATATATATATAATTTAAAAATTACCATTCTAAAATGTATTTTGTTATTATTTAATAAATTTAATTTAAAATTAATATTATGAAATGTAGAATAAATTTATTTATATAATAAATATGGTTACAATGTATTTTTTTATTATTTAATAAATTTAATTTAAAATTAATGTTATGAATTGTAAAATAGATTTATTTATATAATAAATATGGTTTTTAAATAAATGAATAGTTATATGTTATTTCATGATTTATTATTAAATTTCTAAAATTACAAAAATAGTGTTATAAAAATGATTTGAAATTTTAATAAAATTTATAAAGATAAATTAAAATTTTTGCATAATTAATTTAAAGATATCATAAAAATATATATATTGTAAACATTCAAATTAGTTTTTTAAGTTAAATGTAAGAGAGTTTGCATAACTACTATTATAATTGATCTATTTTTTTAATTGGCATATACAAAATATTATTGTACTAATAACTTGGCTGCATATATTTTTATGTAAAAGGAATTTCTGTTTTTTAAGATGGTTGTAAGATCTTTGAATGAATATTTCAAACATATTTAATGTAGAATGATGTAAAATGGTTGTAAGATTTTTGAATGAATGTATAGAATATGATAATATTTCAAATATATTTATTATGTAATATACCTTGGCAATTTGTGATATATGTATTGTTAAGATTTTTGAATGAATGTATAAAATATGACAATATTTCAAATATATTTATTATGCAATATAATTTGGCGATATGTGATATATGTATTGTTAATGCAAAACCACATGGGTTGTGTAGATAATGGAAAATTTTATAACATGTAAAAACTTTAATTATGATTGATCAAAAACGTCCTCAAAATTCATGTAATAACTTTAAAAACTATGGATTTTAAATATTGTCAAAGTGAATTAGCATGAATGTGATTACACAGTATATATATATCATACAAACATGTCATGCCAAGCATTATCACATGAGGTTGTTGGAGTTGTTTTCAAGGTTATACTTATTTGGAAAACTTAGGAAATAAAACCTAAATATAGATCTTGAAAAGGACCAAACTCAGTTCAAATCACATGAGCATTATCACATGAGGTTGTTGGAGTTGTTTTCAAGGTTATACTTATTTGGCAAACTTAGGAAATAAAACCTAAATATAGATCTTGAAAAAGACCAAACTTGGTTCAAACTCAATTCACTCTTATAAGGTACCCACATTGTTTTGTCATTATTCTAAAATCTATGTGTACTTACAATGCGGAAAGAAGACTTTTACGGACTATTTAGAAAAAAAGTAGGCAAACATAGGTGATAGGTGATATGATGAATACTTATCCTTAAGTTATAAATACACATTCTCTCTCTGTCAATATTCACAAAACATTGTCTCTCTCTATGTGATGTAGGTGATATGATGAATAATTATCTCCAAGTTATAAATACATATTCTCTCTCTTTCAATATTCATAAAACATAGTCTCTTTGTTTTCAATCATTTATATTTGAAAATAAAGCAATAACTCATTGTTACAACATTTTCAATTCTCTTTTCATAGAATTCATGACATATTGATTTTTATTGTAAAATGGAAACGTTTTAAGTTTTGGTTTTAATGTGTAAATATTTTGATCATATCAAAAAAGAACGCTAACTATTTTTAAAATATCCATGAGATGGATCCAACGGAGGTCATATCTAATAACGAGGTAGGTCATATCCAATAACGCATACAAAGATGTGAATGTGTTTCAATTAAAGTGCATCCCAACTTTTTAGGTTATTAACAAAATTGTTGAACGGAAGATAGAACTAAAGATATCCAACAACTAGGTGAAGATAATCAAGATTTTAAAAATGGTTATGTTGTATAGTTGCTCAGGAAGGTTGCAGGTAGGGAGGTTGGACACTTGTTGTATTGAGAGTTGTAAGGATGGAACATAAAAGTTGGGTAGGTTGACGTTGCAAAGAGAATGTCAAACTCCTCCAAGTGAGTTGTTCCTGAATTGTCTAATATGTTCCATCTTTAGTTTTCATTTCTTTTATAATGTTTGAAACATTGTTTTCATAATGATCTATTTGTTACTTGTGGTTATCTATCAAATATGATGCAATTCCAAATTGAGCTATAGTAAGTCTTTAATTTCTAAATGTTGCATATAATATAAAAAAATCAAAAAAATCAAGAATATTATAAACTTGTTCATATTATTACACAAATAACATTAAACTTATTATATATTAAATTTTATAAACTTATTATATATAAATTTTATATAAAAAACAAAGAATATTATAACCTTGTCGATATTATTACATAAATAACATTACATTTATTACATATTAAATTTTATAAACTTAATATATATTAAATTTTATAAATTATTATCTTATATTAATCAAAAGAAATA
>ML802735.1:78902-91513 GCA_009831015.1 Picea engelmannii | reverse complement strand
AGTGGGCTTAATGGTTAAGAACATGTGTTTCCTTCTAAGAGATCACATGTTTAAATCCAATAGACTTTACCAGTAAAATGGTTAAACCTAATAGTTAATTAGTTAAATCAATTCCTAATATATTTTTTTAATTAAAAAAATAAATCATTTTTATTAAATATTTTAATTAAAAACCTAACTCATTTTTATTAATATTTTAAGTATTTATTTATATTATCCATTATTCTTGATTCTTTATTCTTTATTTTGGTCTCCTTTTACCTTTAAAAATCATTATAACTTTTTTCCCAAATCATTTTTCTAATTATGTTTACATTTCTCCATTCTTATATTTATATTTATATTATATTACATTTTTCCATTCTTATATTTATATTTATCTTATATGGTTTAACTTTTCAATAATTTCAAAATCTTAATATAAATGAATTTGATATATATTATTAGAAGATGAATATTTGGAAAGGATCACAAAAATATTTTTGGTCATTATATTTGAGATATAGGTTTATTGAGATATAGGTTTATTGTACCAATAATATGAGATGTAATATGTTACATAAGCTTATATTAACTTTTATGATAACACACAAAAAAATAAATAAAAAACAAATAACTAGATATGTATATGTGTGACAATATCTAAAAAATTAAATGAGCATAAATCTATCTTAAACTTAGATTTATCAAGCACTTAGAGGGATCAAATTTTTTAAGATGTAATTTTTTTATTATTTAATATAAAGGAATTAACACATTTCATGGAATCAAATGACAAATAATTTTTAAAGATTAAAAATTTTGATCCTTCTTTGTATTTGATAAGTTCAAAGTTAAGATAAATGTAAGGGTGTGTGCACGAAGTTGATGGACAAAAACATGGCAACGAGGTGAGCACAAACATGCTCACTCAAGAACACATGCATGTTCATGTTGTGATAGGCTCGGAATACCCCAAACCGCCACCCAAGATGCCACATAGGCTCCTCGACAGGAACGTGCATGCGCTCTAGGAACGCGCACACATTCTTGTTGGGCCCGATTAAAAGGGTCTGCAACCCTATTTTTTTCCATTCCACCACCATGTTGCGCATTTGAAAAAGCATTGATAAAATTGAATGCTTTGATGATGAAGTGTCCAAAGGATCCTAACACCATCTCTCAAGGAAGCTAGGTATTTATTCGCATTTAATTTTTTTATTTTTTATTTTTCATTTCCTAAACTATCTAAATTCATGTCTATTGTAATTTTCAAAGTTAATTTAAAAAATAACCTAAATTATATAAATTTCATTATTAAATTGCAACACAATAATTAACATGGAACGTGGAGACAACCAAAACCCAACACAACCAAAGGCACACCAAATCCCAACTCATAACCAACACACATAAACATGGAAATTGATCAAGGGTTGATTTCTCTTAGATCAATTGTCCAATACTTAAGGAGTACTAGAGAGATCAGATGATTTTCATTGGCCACTTCCTTGGACGCCATTCTATCGCCCATTGCAGGTACCCAAGGGAAATTAACCAGTATTTCTTATTACATGGATAGGATGTTTGAGTATCACAAGATTGAAATAGATTAAAACCAAGTGAAAGACTTAAACATCACAAAAAAAGAATCGATGTCATTGTTCATTGATCCTAGAACTGAACTATAGTCACCCGTCACAAAGAGAAATATTTGTATGGATTGGTGCATCTACCAACGATTTAAGGATAATTGAATGGGCATGTGATTTATGGTGTTTGACAAACCTCCCTGCAATAACAAGGAGGTTCCTCTATATTTTCTCAGGAAATTATGGGAAGAGTTTATGTTGGTCTCCATTTCAACTACTTTGACATTGGGGTGGGTGGTGGGTCGGTGCAGGATAGAAATAATGTTAGGCATGACCCAGTGCTAGGTCCTCATCCTCCTAGGAAAAGACTTAATGTCACCTTTGATAAATTCACCACAGTGATTTGTTTATTCTCTCACATCCTCAAATATAATGTTATTGTGTTTCTACAGGACGCGGTACCATATGGTGATGACCCATGTCCACCTGGGATGGACAAGTCACCCCCTTCACAGGTATCATGTGTTGAGTTAAATCTTATTTAAATGTGAATTTTTTTATATTATTTTGGTTGAACTTTACATTTTGGTACTAATAAAAATATTATAAATATGTATGCAAGTTGATTCATCCATTGTTGGGTCACCTGTACCACCACCCTTTCATTCACCACCACTACCAACATTCCACCCATCATTTTTCCCCAACTACAATGTTAGTCCAGTCATTGGCCACCCTACCCCAACTCTTGGGATATTGCTTTCCACCTCAATGGTTTTACTATCATTCGTACAACTTGTGGGGGTTTATCGCCACCCACCCCCACCATATTTCCCATCCCATCTATCCACAGTGGTTGCACCCATACGCCACCCACCTCCCTCCACATTTTCCATCACATCCATCCACAGTGGATGCACCCATATGCCACCCACCCCCACCACATTTTCTATCTCATCCATCCACATTGGATGCACTTGTACTCCACCCAACCCCACCACCTTTTCCATCTGATGCATCCAGATTGGTTGCACCCATGCACAACCCACCAGATGTCTATGTTGCAGAATAGAATGCGCCATCCACTAAGGCTGCCATAGTAGATGTTGCCTCGGATCAGGTTGTACAATCGAGCGCTCCACCTGCTAGAAAATATCTATTGTTTCCCGAGTTATTCACGTTGAGATCATTTGTTGATGAATTTTTATGTATCATGAATGGAATTGATTTTAATAATTTTTGTTTAAATTTCATGCATTGATCCTTGTAACTATTGCAAGGTGGAAACACTAAGATATTAGCATCACAAAGGAGGGTAACACCCCCACGATTGTCAGTATCATTTGAGGTGAGTTGTCTTAGCATGAATTATCATTTTGTAAGTCGATTAATTCATTGTGGGAAAAAACTTATAAGAACGCCATTTCTTTGTCCAGTCTCTGGAGCGATGAACCACATCTAGATGCAAAACCACTCGAGGTTCTACTTTAAGTAAGAGAATAAATATTGATTTCTAGGATGCATCTGATAGTTGCGAGGGTGGAAGTGGTCAATGAGTGTCATTTTGTATCTAGGGAACCATATGGCACTTTTCCATGTTTGAGCACTTGCCATTGTTTTTTATAATGGGCACGATGTGTCATTTTGTAAAAAATATACAACTGAAACTATGTATGTAAACCAATAACCACTTGTAAATTATTAATGTGGATCATTAGTCACTCGAATTTGTGTTCCTCATATTCTAGGTAAAATAACATCTAATTGTACAAAAAAATAGTAGGCATGATTCTTTCCAACTTAAGGATTTCTATCCACTTCTTGGCAATGTCTATGATGGAAGCGTTGTATAATAAGAAGGTGTCCCATACCACTGATTGTTGGTTGTGGAGCCTGATTATGTTTCTAATTCATATGCAGTTAAAAGAAACTATAGGATACACAATTCTTGGACCCCCTAGCCTCGGGGGTTGATTTTTTTTTTTTTATGCAATTTAAATATTGTGATTTCATAGTCAATATGAACCATTCATTATAAGGTCACAGATCTGACAGTAGAAGTTATGTTATGGTTTTTTTTCCCTAAAAGGAAACCCTCTTTTATGTATGAGGGAATTTTATTGTGGCGATAAATGAATGTGAATATTGTATTCTGAGAGAGGAGACTGTGAGAGTAAGAAGAGGAAGTTACAACGAATGTGTTGTAGGTTGGATCCCTTCATTTGTTGGATAATAAAAAGGAAGGACCTGGAAATTTCTCTGGTGGACATAGCCCACATTGGGTGAACCACGTATATATGTGTCTCTATTGTATTATGTAACTTATGTGTTTTATTTTTGCATTTGTTTTATTTTATTGCTCTATGATGTTGTTTTTCTAACACTGATAACACTTTTCGATAATGCCTTGTGGCTTATTGATCTCCTCTTTGATTTCCATGACCTGTGGCCTATTGATCTCATCCAACCTAGTTGTTTTTTGCCTCTCACTGAGTTGTAGTGACATCCCATGAAAATATCCTGATATGTAACGATTACACTCAATTATCTCCTAGTCATGGAACCTATTGAATGGATCCTCTATTGATTATTCATTGACCATAAAAAAGAAAACCTCTTGTATTTGTTCAATGCAACTATCCAAATTCACTTTAATGTTCCCTTCCCCTACTTGATAAAGAGGTTAGTGCTACCTCATGGAAAAATAATAACTCACCAATTGTGGAAAATCACTTCTATTGCTCTAGGGTTAGTCTTTGTGAGGTATTATTCTAGGCATATGAGGGTATTGTCCTAGGGTTTCAAACTTACAAGTATTCTTGGATATCTAACTTCCATTTAAGGTGTTGCTTGACTCCATTTTTCCCAAGGAAACAAGACAAAACAAGTCTTTAACTTGAAAGTGAGATAAAACCTCAATTTTCACCTTCTCTCTCAAAGCGACTTGTTATTTTAGGTACTTTATTTCTTTTTATGCTCATTCCAATTTTCACCTTTCAACCAATATCACTGTGATTTCAATCTACCAATGTTCAAAATAGCCCATTCTTCTCCAAGATAGTCTTTAACAAAATATTTAACATCACCAACTTAATCTTCATGTGGGAAACACCACCTTGCATTCGCAGAGTTCATTTCAAAAACCCTCTCCTCGGTCTCTTTTTGGCGTAACTTTACTATGTACTATATTGTCTTGCTATTGGCAATGATTCAAGGCATGCCCACTAGTTAACTAGAAACTTCAATCAAATTCACTACTAACATGTGTGGCATTGTCCTCAGTTGCTTCCTTGTCATCACAGGGACTCTACAAGATTTTGTTTCATAAAAAAACTCTACATTGTTCCTACGAGGCATCAAGGATTTGGAAAAAAAATTAGTGACAACCTTTTTAATCCCATCACCAATTCCTATTTTTGTAGCTAAAATTGGAAACAGTATCCTAATGCTCATCACCAAAAAAACCTCAACTATGGTCACTAACCATCACAAAAACACTTCATCTAATAATGAATATCACTGGCCCTTACAAAATATCAAGACCTAATGACAATGGTCACCAACCACCACCACTAAATGAGCCCTATTACCACTAAATAACTTTTCCAAGTCGCTAGACATGAAGAAACCCTAGTTACTACCACTTACCACTTACTAGACCAAGTCGTTATGCATGAAAAACCCTAGTTTCATGAAACATCCACCAAAATAAGAAAAACATCCACAATATCACTCCAAAATTGTGCATATGAGCTCCATGATAAGACTAAATGTTTAAGTATGTAACATGTTGGATCATAAAATCACCAACTAAGCCACCAAGCCTGCAAATGATTGCAAGGCACTATTTTAAAAAAAAAATCTTATTATCTACTATTATAAATACTTGACTATACTTGACTATACGTGGGACCCCCTAGTTAAAGAAAATAAATTGGCCATGCCCTTGTTCTAAATGATGATCATTTTCATCCTTCTTCAGTCTTCTTGACACATTTTTCTCCAGAAGTGATGGGACACATTTTTCTCCAGAAGTGATGGTTGAAAAGGTATAAGTCTTTGCCTTGGTTATTAGCAACAAAAAATCAATGTGTTAATAGTTATTGTCCATTTCACACATTTCCAAAAGATTGGTGTCATATTACAATGATCTCATAGCATATACAAGTTCAATGTGAGTAATATGGTGGTACTTTTTGGGTTGTATCACAATGGATCAACGTAAAGTGATATTCAACAACTTAGCATAACCTTACATGTTATATGAAGTATCAAGATCTCAAATGTTATATGAAAAGGTGGCACGGTGAAGTTTAAATGTTGGAAATGACTTTTAAACACTACGCATATGGTATATTATATGCTTTCATATTGGTTCTGCATGGCATGGTGCTATTACTTGAGCTTTCCTTTGACATTTACTATGATGTATATGCCATGTTGCATCATTTTACTAGCGATAAATGTGGTTGAAATTAAATCTTGGCCACCATTCCAAGAGTTATTAAACTCTTGCTAATTTGAATATGAAGCACGTGAATTGTTGTATATTTGGCCTAGAATATGACATTATGATTTGTCCTGGTTGATTGGTGGAAGTGTGGCCTGGAAAAGGAGTTAATGTGAAGTGACATGAGGTCTCATGCATTGAATGCATGGATGTGATATTTTCACTGGGGTTACCACCTTGAGCATTCTGGCATTTTCATTCTATTGGTCTTGGAACTGGGCTCTGGAGTGATTTTTTTATTCAACCCTAGTTGTGGCTTTCTTGGCACTGAAACTCATTTTTTTGAAAGGAATAAATAAGTTGTTGGTGAAGGTATGTTGCAATAGTTTTTTTTTCATCAAATACATTCAAAAATTTGCAGTGATAATTTGGATATAGCTCTGTGTGATTTTGAATGAATTTGTTGCTTGTTGTTGGACTCATTATGTAGAATTTATGTTCCTTAGTGAATGATAGTTTCATTGCACTCTCATTATTTTTCTTACTATTTCGTTTTCATCCAAAAAAAGGTAGAAGCTTGTTGGGCTTTACGATGGCTTCTAAGGTTTTCTCCTTTGATATATTCTAGTGTGAATATTGGGTCTTTAACTTCTGCTAATATTGACACGGTCTTAATATTATTCATTACCATTACCCTTTCACATCGAATTTATGATGCTTAGTAATAAACCATATCACCACCTCAATTCAATGATATACATTTGAAAGAAACCTTGTTTTGTTTTGTTATACTCTTTGTCTAGGATTAGGATTTAATGGTTATTTAAAACTTTTGTTTGGGTTTCATTTTTGTACTCCTCTCTCCGAGAATTCTTGGTCTCTAGCCAAGGTTATTTTGAAGAAATAATGGAATATATTCTCAACCCAATGTCAAACCCATGCATTGAAATTGATTGGGTTATCCTTAGTACTTAACCCTAATTTTTACACTTTTGTTTAATGAAGAATTTGTTTCAAAATTATAAAATGGTTCTCGGTTTTCCTCGAACTAGTAACCCAAGCACTCTTTGATATTCACCTTTCACAGTAGGTGTACAAGGGTATCATCCAGTTCAATTCATGGTCATGATTGGAGATGGAATCAAATGAATGAAGTTTGTTTGATTGGTTATGTTAGACAGATGAAGATGGTTGCTTTGAAAGTGATGTGTGATACATAAAATCGTTTGGAACGTTGAATATGTTTTTGGGGCCAGACCTGTATGTTTTCTTTACACACATAAATTGTTTGGAATTGGTTCAGTTTGAACTCGAATACTTCTAATAATAAGCTACAAGATTACAATAATATTTTTGTCTTAAAATGGTATGTGAATGGTTTGTTCTCTTGAGATAAAAATTACCCAAATCCACTTTTGACTCTCACTGTGAAAATGAATGATTTAAATGGTGATACAAGTTGTATTGATTTACTAGTTTTTCACATGCTAATTTTAAAGGAACCTACATTTTCTCTTGAAGACAAACTTAACTTGGCCAATTGCATTTTGTTGTTTGGAAAAACTTAGATGTTGTTGTTGAAAGAAAAATCCAAACGAATGGCATATGTATTCAAATGTTGAGTATACTTGCAGATGGTTTTGGATATCAGAATAAAATGTGAACGGTTTTGAAAACTATATGTTTGGTTTTATATTAAAAATAGTTACCAACTTAACGAGAACTCTACATAGTTCTCTTTTCTTGGAGGTCACATTTTTTACATCGTTTTGAAAAGTTGTGCTACTAGTTGCACCCCCTCCCTTTCTAGGTTGTTTTTTGATATTTTAAATATTTGTATCCATAATGTATCCACATTATTTTTTATGATGGTTAAAATTTAAACCCGTCGCGTTAACAATTGATGTCATTGTGGACAAAGACTTTAAAATTTAGCCTCGAATAAAAAAGTGATGCTACCAATAGCACTTTTTTTTAAAGTTGAAATCATAACCTAATTGAAACTGTGCCATTGACAACTGGTACCATCGTCGATAAACAACTCAAAATTGGCTCCTAAATCATTGCTAAGATTTATATTTTTCATTTTTTAAAATTTACAATAAAAAAATAAATAAAATGGACAAAAAAAAACTTTGCAAGATGGTTTTGAATTTTTTTTTTTAAAAACACCAATTTTAAAAATAAAAACTTTAATCTGAATTTAAATTTATTTATTTTTAAATTAAAAACTAAAACAAACTAAGAAAAAATAAAGAATTGAAATGTTAAAAAATAAAAATAAAAAGACTAAATGTTAGTAAATAAATTCCATTTAGGATTCAATTTTGGGTTTTTTATTTGCATAAGGATCTATGTCAAGGCCATAGTTTCAATTAGATCGTAATTAGATATAATTTTAACGTTTAGAGAAAAACATTTTTCTTTAGGTAACATTAATTTTTTTTATTTAGGTGTTTATTTTAAGGTTTTTATGGTCTACTGTATGAGTGTTGAAGGCCATGCTTGAAAAATGTTGTAATTTTGACCCCGTCAGAAAAAATAGTGCTACTGGTAGCACCACTTTTTGATTTAAGTGTTGATTTTAAGGTTTTTCTGAGCTACTGTATGAGTTTTGAAGGCCATGCTTGAAAAATGTTGTAATTTTGACCCCATTAGAAAAATTGGTGCTACCCATAGCACCACTTTTTGATTTAGGGGTTTATTTTCATGTTTTTTTATGCAAACATATGTGTTTTAAGGGCTAGAGTTCTCGTTTTGAGGTAACATTTATCATACTACCACTTTTCATTATTTATTCCCTCATTTCCATCTCCATCTATCATTTCAAAAGATCATATGTTTTTCTCCCTGTGATAAAAAAAATTAAAGGCTTTATCTGACAGATTGATATTAATATTTAAAGGGAAAGAGTATTTTGTGGATGATATGTGTAAATGTCTTGAACCTACACATAATAGATCTAGCTAGAAAATACCACACACATTTGCAGAGAGAATTTGAGAAAGAAGAAGCAAGAGAGAAAGAATGGAAGAATTCTCATTAACCGTCATGAATAATGAATAATTTACACATGATATACTCTATATAACTCAACCAATGTGCACTGGAGGAGAACCAATGCATCATAGTGGTGGTATAGAGTGATCTGGACACACACCAGCAGTTACGGGAGTGAAATTCCACCTAGTCTAGTCTCTCAGGCAGTTACAGGAGTGAACTACCACCTAGATGAGTTAACTAGTCAACCAGTCTTCAGTTAACTGAATGAAACATAGTGTAGTGAGGAGTAGATCAAGGAATTGAGGGTAATGCACCATTCTGGTGATGAAACAAGGCAAGTGTGCATTATCATGGTGATGATCCCAATGTTGCATGGTGACAAAACCAATGCAACATCTAGACTCAACTCAACTAGTCAAACTTGAGTGTCAACTGAAGAGAATATTCTCCAGGTGGAATATTATACCCTAAAATATAGGAGACTGGATAATGAATAATAATGAATAATAAATAAGGAAAAAACTTAGGAAAAAAAAATCCTAGGTGTGTGTGAAGTAACTCCAACACCCCCCTTAACATCACTATGGTGAAAATAAAGAATGAGTCCCCAAAACGAGGCCATGTTATGTACCCAAATTAAAAAGATAAACTGAAAATAAAGTGAGGAAAGAGGGAAAACCTCATGGGAAACCCCCCCTCAAGGTACAATGTATGTAAAAAAAAGAACTGACAGTTGCTAGGAAACTGTGTCCTTCACTCCAAGACGACTTCGTAGAGAATGGAACTTCTGCTCAGTGAAGGTATTGGTGAAGATGTCTGCCATTTATTCTGCTGAAGGACAGGAACTGTAGGTCAATGATCCCCTAGTGTACTAAGTCTCGGATGTAGTGCATGTGGATCTCGATGTGCTTTGTCTGTTGCCTCTGAATTGGATCTCTGCAGAACTTCAGAGTTCTCTAGTTTTGTCACACCATATGACAATCGGTCAATGAAACTGAATGCCCAACTCAGTGAGAAAATGTTGTAGCCACATAGCTTGAATAGTTAGTTTGAATACCCCTCTGTACTCTGCCTTGGCTGAATATAGAGAAATGGAAGCTTGTTTCTTTCTCAACCAACAGATAGGCCCAGAACCGAGACTAAGTGAGTAACCAAATGTGGACTTGAAATCAGTGTTGTCGCCAGCCCAATCAGAATTAGTAAACCCAATGAGATATAATGTAGACTCTGTTGCATAATGAATCCCAAAGTTGATGGTGCCTTGTAGGTATCGAAGGATACGCTTTGCATCCTTCTAATGTAGTTCATGTGGCTCCTACATGAACATGGAAACTGCACCAAATAAATAGGAGAGGTCTGGTCTGGACTATGTGAGATACAACAAACTCCCCATTAGTTGTTTGTACAGTGTTTTTTCAACCAGTGGAGTGTCCCTGCCATCCTCAAGTTTGACTCCTAACAGGAAAGGAGTTGGAGCATACATGTAGTCTGTCATGTGAAATCTCTCAAGGAGATCTCGTGCATACTTGGCCTGAGATAGTTTGATGCCTGATGCATACTGATTGATCTCGGGTCCAAGAAAGAATTGTAGCAGACCAATGTCTGTCATCAAAAACCTATCATGTAGAATCATCTTGACTGCAGCAATCGTTGAAGTCAAGCAACCGGTGATCAACAAATCATCAACATACAAAACTAAGAGTAGAAGTGAATCAGTTGTCCTGAGCATGTAGACATTCAGGTCTAATTTACAACGTACAAATTTATGTGATAACAAGTAGGAGTTGATCTTGGAATATCATGCCCTCAAAGTCTGCTTGAGGCCATAAAGGGAATTCTTGAGTCGACAGACCAAAGATGAGTCCTGCGTAAATCCCCGGGGTTGCTCCATATAGATCTCCTCAGAGAGATCACCATGAAGAAATGCATTCTTTACATCCATCTGATGGACTTCCCATCCCTTGGCTGCCACAATGGAAAGTTCCAATCGTATGGAATCCATCTTCGATATTGGATCGAAGGTCTCATCATGGCCAATTCCATGCACCTACTGAAAGCCTTTAGAAACAAGCCTAGCTTTGTATATGATAATATGTCCATCTGTTGTGCTCTTGGTCCTGTAGACCCATCTACATATGACAAGTTTCCTGATCTGAAAATGATAAAGGCTTGTATTCTTGAAAATATTTGCAAGTTTTATTTTAGTGTTCTTATGCAAAAGGATCAATTTGCAAACACAAATTTTTATAGAAACTACACATTCAATATGCAATAATAACCAGCAAAATACAGTGAACAGTAAACACATAACACAACAAATGATAAAGGAGTTCACCCCTCTCTTGGGCTACATCTCCTGGTCCAACTTCCAATGGATCTTTTATATTATTTTCTCAAAGTGATAAAATATGTTCTTTACATTGCTCAAAATGCAAAATAGATGGCTCCAATGGCTTCAGAACATCCAAAAAACCCTAGCTGGGCTTTTTCGGTACCTGATTTGGCCAAAAATTGAAGAAGATAGGCTTCCTAGAAGTTCCCCTTCAAACTTGTTGTCTCTGGATCACCAAATTGCACCTCTGTGTGTCCAACCTAGCCTCTGCGCTCATTTTCGTGCTAAAACCTAGCACCGGGCACATAACCAAAAAACCACGTAAACTGTAGGACAGTTAGGGAACCTAGCCCCTAACCGCCAAACTGTTGGGCATATGGGTCATATGATCGCACCTCCACACATAAAAGTGTTGAGTTTTAAAACCAAAGGTTAAGCGCCAAGTGTCCAGGTGCACGGGGCTCCGACTCCATTTGAAACACGCACGCGGGTGGTCGTATGGTGAGCCACATGTGACTGGGAGCCGAGGCTTAGCCTCGGCCCGGATCGTGCCCAACCATAACACATTTCAAACTTAAATATAATCAAAACCATATATATGTTAAGAACCAATGGTGGGCATGCCGGTTGGGCGGCCCTTCCCAAAGCTCTACACCTACCCAGAGGTTGCAGGGTCGAGTCCTGTAAACTCCACAAATTTTAACCAATGCCTAGGTGACACGTGGCGGCCCTTGCTTGGGCCACATGTCACCAATCCATTCGCCACAAATATGCCACGTGTCGGACGCTAATTCGTCCACATGACTGCCACCCAACACCTGCCATGTGTCGTACGGACCTGCCAACTCAGCATCTGCCATGTGTTGTATGGCCCTACCAACTGAGCATATTCCACATGTTGTACGGCCCTGCCAACTCAGCATCTGTATGGACTGTACAGTTAGCACATTTTTTTTGCCTGTTTGACAATTTGAACAGAACGTGATATCTCACTCATTCGACGTTTGTTTGAACCCGTTCAAGTTGCGTTGGGTTCGTGATGATGAAGCCTACGCACCCGTTTGATTTGAAGTGATTCCGAGCACTTTGAATTTTGATCAAAATTTGATCCCCTGGATCACACCTCCCCATTGGAAATCTTTTGGACCTCCAAAAGTCTACTTTCATTCTATCTGAAGATGAGGGTATAGTTCCCTCACCTTTCCAACCTCAATCCACTTGGCTTTGCTTGGATTGGTTCCTTTAAGACCAATTC
>ML802735.1:54620-75078 GCA_009831015.1 Picea engelmannii | reverse complement strand
ATGTTTCTTCATGTCCTCTTGAGTCTTGGCTTCCCACCAAATGAGTGCTACACTATCCAATCTTAAAGAAGCAAGCTGAATCTTAGTTTCATCATCTTGAATTTTTTGTATCCTACAATACACCTCAATCTAACGAATCCAGTTATCTAATTTCTCAGCATTTACCTCTCCATTGTACATTGGAAATTCAAATTTAATATCAAGATTTAACAAAGGAACTTGTGGAGGAATTTTACCATGTCCCCTTGGAGAATTTGGAAGAGGTTGTGAACTGGTAGAAGAAGAGGAAGATGGAGGTGAGGGAGGTGGGGAAGCACCATTCCCTCCATTTCCTTTTGGAGTTTTATCACCATTGTCTCCCTTGTTCTTTGAAGGGTTGGAGCCTTCACCTTGCAACCTTGTATTCCTCTCTTCCATCAAGACTTTCATCATTTCTCTCATTTCCATGAAATCCTTTATGAGATCTTCATCTTTTGTAGGAATATTTTCATGACTCTCTTCATGAGCCATACTTGGTGAATGCCTCCTTGAAGCTTGAGGTGATGATATAATATTTCTTCTTGAAGGATGAGAACTTGGCTCTACAAGTTGACCTTCTCCTCTTGTGAGTTTCAACCTTGTGAGCATCAGAAAACAAAACACTTGCAAATAGTCAAGCCTTCAAAAACCTAAGCTCTGATACCAACTTGATCTGAAAATGATAAAGGCTTGTATTCTTGAAAATATTGCAAGTTTTATTTTAGTGTTCTTATGCAAAAGGATCAATTTGCAAACACAATTTTTTATAGAAATTACACATTCAAGATGCAATAATAAACAGCAAAATACAGTGAACAGTAAACACATAACACAACAAATGATAAAGGAGTTCACCCATCTCTTGGGCTACATCTCCTGGTCCAGCTTCCAATGAATATTTTATATTATTTGATCAAAGTGATAAAATATGTGCTTTACATTGCTCAAAATTCCAAATATATGGTTCCAATGACTTCAGAATGTTCAAAAACCCCTAGCTAGGCTTTTTCGGCACCTGATTTGGCCAAAAATTGAAGAAGATAGGCTTCCTGGAAGTTCCCCTTCAAACTTGTTGTCTCTGGATCGCCAAATTGCACCTCTGTGTGTCCAACCTAGCCTTTGCGCTCATTTTCTTGCTAAAACCTAGCACCAGGTGCATAACCAAAAAAACGCGCAAACTGTAGCACGGTTAGGGAACCTAGCCCCTAACCGCCAAACCGTTGGGCATATGGGTCATATGACCGCACCTCCACACATAAAAGGGCTGAGTTTTAAAACCAAAGGTTAAGCGCCAAGTGTCCAGGCGCACGGGGCTCCGACTCCATTTGAAACACGCGCGCGGGTGGTCATATGGTGAGCCACATGTGACTGGGGGCCGGGGCTTAGCCCCGGCCCAAACCGCACCCAACCATAACACATTTCAAACTTAAATACAATCAAAACCATATATATGTTAAGAACTAATGGTGGGCACGCTAGTTGGGCGGCCCTTCCTAAAGCTCTATCCCTGCCTGGAGGTCATGGGGTCGAGTCTTGTAAACTCCACAAATTTTAACCAATGCCTAGGTGACACATGGCGGCCCTTGCTTGGGCCACATGTCACCAATCCATTCGCCACAAATATGCCATGTGTCAGATGCTAATTCATCCACATGACTGCCACCCAACACCTGCCACATGTCATACAACCCTGCCAACTCAGCATCTGCCACGTGTTGTACAACCCTGCCAACTCAACATCTGTACGGACTATACGGACTGTACAATCAACACATTTTTTTTGCCTGTTTGACAATTTGAACAAAACGCGATATCTCACTCATACGATGTCCATTTGAACCCGTTTGAGTTGCGTTGGGTTCGTGACAAAGAGGCCTACGCACCCATTCGATTTGAAGTGATTCTGAGCACTTTGAATTTTGAGCAAAATTTGATCCCCTGGATCATTTCCTCCCAAAAGGAAGGGGAACCAGATCCCAAGTCTGGTTCTCAAGGAGGGAGTTGTACTCCTCTTGCATGGCAGATTCCCAAAAGGGATTTTTGGCAGCCTCGCCATAAGACTTTGTATCTGAAGACTGAACCAAGAAAATATTCCTAGAGGGAAATGGTTCAGTGGCAGTGATGGGTGTTCTATATGCACTAAAAACCCTCAATTAAATTGTCAACCCAGGGTAAGTAATCTTAGAGTTGTAGCAAAATATATGTCAAAGGTAGAAGGGTTGATAGTAATATAGTCTAACTAGGGAGGTAGCTATCTAAGGCTAATCTACTCAAGAAAAACTATCTAATGAGAAAACCCTACTAAGCAACTTTAAGCTAGGTAACCTAAGTAATTTTGGGCCAAGGATCGATGGATAGTTCTAAGAAAGCAAGTAAAAACCCTGTGTAAAGAAAACTAGTTCATAACAATAAGCAAAAGCAACTATTAATCATAACAATAAGCAAATAACCAAAGAAAACTATTTTAACTTGTCAACCTACATTCAATGAGAAACTACCCTATAAAGCAAGTAAATAAACAAGCAAGCAAATATTCTACTAAAGCAAGCAAACAAGTAAGCTAAGACAACTAACTAACATATTAAAGAAAGTAAACAAAACAACTAACTAACCTATTAAAGAAAGTAAACAACTAACTACTCTAAGATAACTTCTACTGCAAGTAATCAAAATAAAACTTCTCATTGAACAGATATCTAGCCTAAGAGGCAAGTGGACTATATTCTTATTTCAAAACTATTTCTAATTCATGAAAGGAAATCTATTTAACTGAAAGCAAGAAGAACTAACAACTAACCTTTAATCTATGATAAGCAAACTATTCTCTAACCTATCAAAGAAAAATACTATCTATCCTACAGCAGCAATAAAACTATCTCCTAAGCTATGAAAGCAAGAAAGCTATCTTCTACTCTATGAAAGCAAGAAATTGTTTTCTAATCTATGAAATTCAAATGCATTCTGTACTAATATAAGCAAACTTATACTATACTAAATTCAATCATTAACTACAACTTAAAATTGCAACCTAAATCTAAGCAAGAAATTGCATAACATAAACTAAACTAGCTCTATCTTAACAATTCAAAATGTAGTAAGGAAAATGCTTAAAACAGAAATTAAAGCATGACGTATAAAAATTAAACTAACAAATACATTAACTAACAACTAGTTAAGCAAGATCTATGTAAAAATGGAATAAGAAATCTATAATTAAAAATTGAAACTAATCCTATCCATCCATCAAATCCTTGTTAAAGAATACATGCAACAAAACTTTGTTCTACTCCGTTTTAACTTCTATTTTAAATTTGATTTTAAAAGCATAAATAAAATTCAATCTAACATCTAATTGCACATGGGGTTAGTGTATGAGTTTGCAAACTCATTCCTAATTATAAAATCAATGCATATTAACAAAACGCCTCCATACTAGTGCTGGAAGGAGTGTCGGACTGAGTGTCGGAAGTAGTGTCGGAACGAGTGCTGGAAGGAGTGTCGGACTGAGTGTCGGAAGTAGAAACATGGTGTGTTTTTGCCCTGAAACACCAGAAAAATGTGAATTAGATCTTTAGAATCATAAAACATGATGAATTATACTCAATATTGACATCAAACACGAATCATACATACCTAGTGTAGATCATACCATTTTAACACAAAATTCTTCAAAAAGCTTCTCCAAAACATGAAAAACACATATGTACATTCAGAAAAAGTGCCTAATAACTATCATAAAATTGATCATATCTCGGGCCCAACATTACCCCCACACCTAAGATTTTGCAAGTCCCACTGCAAACAAAAAGAAATTTCCCTTTATGACTAACTTGCGAAGGAGGGGGTGGGTTAGCTTGAGAAGCTTCTCCCTCTTGCCTGGGGGATTCTGACTTAGGATTTTTGTGGTGTTTTAATTGCATCTAGAGACTATTATTGGTGGAAGTAATATCATCAACCTAACGTTGTAGATAATTCATCTTGGCTTGTAGGACAACGTTATCATGGCGTAAATGACAACTCAGTGTTTCATTCTCTCTAAGTTTGAACTGGAGGTTTGGGAGTTTTTAGAGGCTTCTGATGACATGTGAGGGAGACTTGATATGTATATCATACCCTTTATCCTTTAAACCATGCAAAACAACAATTTTACCTCTGCAAAATTAGTTCATATGTGCAACAATTCTGGCCTGGTGAACTTGTGAAAAATAGGTATCAAAGTGACACCTGTAACTACAAGACAGTAAAACCTGTGTAAACACTGAGAGAGGTTATTGTTTTTGAATATGTTCTTGACAAAAATTTCTCTTGGTTTTCAAAAATTCATTTTCATTTTTTAGGAAAACATGCCAAGAAAACATGACTAAAATAGGAAAAACAAAGTGTTTTATTTCCTGAAACACTAGGCTGCTAAGAGAATTGAATATATCAAAAAACATAATGTATAGTTAGAAACTGAGAGAGGTTATTGTTTTTTAATATATCCTTGATAAAACCCTCTATTGGTTTTCAAAAATTCCTTCCCTGTTGTTAGGAAAACACAAAAAGAAAATATGACTAAAACAGGAAAAAAATAGAGTGTTTTATTTTCTAAAATCATAGGCCTCTAAGATGATAGAATATATCCAAAACCATAAAGTATATTCAAAACATGAGAGAGGTTATTGTGTTTTGGTATGTTATAAACAAAAACCTCCTCCAAGTTTCAAAATTACTTTCCCATTTGTTCAAAATCCCAGCTTGAAGTTGGTTACTCAAAACTTACAGAAGTGCAGCATGTTCTTTGATATGGATTTTGGAGGCCTTCCCAGAGGATTTTTGGGATGAAAGTGGTATGGGTGTAAATTTTATGATGTCTTCTACATAATGGAACCATCAAACACTGCAAATTCCTTCTCCAACCCTATGAAAAACTGACTTGAAGTCAAACTATCCAAATGTGTAGAAACCCTCCTATAGTGACTATATTTGGGGGATTTCTCTCAAACAATAACACCTGTGCATAAAATGGAGGTTTTTGTTTCTTGGTCTATTATTGACAAAAATATCTTTCAATTTTTTCAAATTTATCTTCCTTAATTGATAAACCAATTTTTAAGTAGAACTTTGACCAAGACAATCATTTGAAAATTTATGACAAGGAATGATGACATGACCATGATGAAAATTTATGACCTTGGATGAGTGGAGGGAGTAGTAATGACACCTAGACACACCAATGACAATTTTACAACCAATATATGTCAAATTTTATTTGATAAGTTTATTTTGAAAATATAACAATTTGACCTAATAACTCTATCAATCACATGAAAGAGTAAATTTGATCACTGGTGACTGACAGAACTGACAAATACTAATAAAAGGATTGGTTTGTACTGGCAGGCATGGTGAACAGGAGAATTTTTATTACCTGTCATCAATATGTAACAATTCAAACAAATGATCCTCTTTTCATAATCTTGGAATATATATGTCAGTAATTATTTAGCAGTTGTAATCGCTCTGTAGTTGTCACAAAGAGTAGTTAAGTATAAGCAGTCTTCTATAGCATAAACATAAAAACGAACAGGAGCTTATAACACACACAATGATGTCAGCAGTGTATAATTTAGCATACCAATACAAACAACTATTGATATAATATCCCAAGACTTTGTAAAAAGACAATATGACAGAATTTTGACAGAAATCCTCCTTCCCCTTCTCATGGGTTTGTTATACAAATGGGCAATGCTTAGCATTTTAAGCTCAGGAAAACTCCCCCTAGACCGAAGATATGGCACGTCCTCGTGCCATGAATTAGAAATAGGCTTCTTGGTCTTCTTGCCCGATGAGGCTGCAGAGGTATCAACAAGTTTCTTGGACTTTTGGTCTGGTAAAGGAATAGCTTGAGCATGAGGATTTGGGTGGAGTAACAGTCCCTAGATCAAGAATCTTCTTGTTAGTCTTGATTGTAAGATGAGGGTTTTCAAATTGGTAAATGAACTCATCCCATGTTTTCTCCTTTTTTTCCAACTCGGATAAGATAAGTAGTTTGATAAGGACATGGTGAAATAGGTTGTTATGGGGATTGGTTACATCCTTCCTCACTTGGGAAGACATCTTCTCAAGTCTCTTTAAGAAGTAAAAGGGAAAGTTACAATGGCTTATTGAACTGAAAGTGAGCTAATAATAGAAATTGACAAGCTTTAAAGACGGAATATCTACCTTCACATGTAATCAATCTGGTGATGACTATGAGAGGATTTATTAGCTCCTCTCTTATCCACTCCTTGGAGTATCCCTTAGCTCCAAAGATATTTTGAAATTCAGTTTTGAAAACCCTGTTATAGCTTTCTCTTAGCAATTGGTGGTGTTTAAATCAGTGGTCTCCAACTCTTGGGAGCTTTGTGGCTAAGGCAATTGATTCCTCAGAGGCCATGAACATAGTGAATAGGAGTTAAGGCAGGCTAAAAGTGTTCCGTTGTTGTTGATTTTGCCACCATGCTCACTCAGTCCACTTGCATATAACATGTAATTTCAAACCTACAATGAAAAGCCTATAACAAAAATAAACCAACAGAGTGGTCTGTTAAGGACATATACAACAATTTATAGCACACAGGAGTTTAGCACTTCAAAATAAAAATGACTGTTGATGTAATAACCTATATCATGAAAATAATACAAAATTTTACAAATATTTACTTCTTTAGGCAATGATCATTTGTCAACTCATGAAATCCTCCCCACACCTAAGTATTGTGACACCTCACAATCAAAAGTATAGGAAACCAGTCAATTCTCCCGATAGCCGAAGATTTACAGTTTGTAAAGTGTAAAGATAAATTTCACAGATTGGTCTAACGAGACGGTTTGAAGATGGCCCCACCTATAGGATAAGAGATCCTATATATAGATAAGAAGAGGTAGGAAAGGGAGTTTCAAGATAGTCTCAGAGTTAGTTCCCAATGGAAAGTTTATGGATTTCATTAACCTTAGCTTAATCATACATACTTCATGTCAACTTTGTCTACAAGTAATGTCGTACATCAGGACAAGTTTAAATTTATTATTTATTTTTTTGTCAGATTACCATCCTCGCTAGGTAAAATGCCCCATTGCTAGCAAGCCTGTTCAATACTCCAACGGGTTTACCTAGTCATACCACAAGCCAGTACCCGCTGCCAGCAGACCTGTTCATTATTCCAACGAGTTAGCCTCTTACACCCTCAGAGGTTGGCCCTCCATATTTTAATATTTTAGTATAATATTGCTTTATGCAAGAAGATGGGGGGGACAGCTCTAAAAACAATTTTTTCTTTCCTTTTATTGGGATGGTATTTATGTTAGAGGATGACTTTCCGTTATATATATTCCTTAGTGATTGTCCTGATGTAAGGGGTACTTAAGCGGACGTGGTCTATCTAAAGATATGATATAATCAATCTATTTAGTGTGTAGTGGATGGTACCATTGAGAAAGAACAGAAAGGTATCTCTAGGCTCAACTCACTTTCTTCTTTTGTAAGTTATTGTGATGTTTCCATGACTAACCGCTAATCAAACCTCCTTGTTACTCTTTAATAAATATAATTTACTCACTTACTCAGGTTTCTTGGAGAAATTGTACAAGATACCTCTAAGCTTGATGGTTACGGTGTCACTTCCTTATATAGTGGTGAAGGTTCAAAAGAAACTTCTATTTAAGATGCCTTGAGAAAAAGAAGATGAAAGTCTTTGCAAAAAAATGGCTAATTACAACAACTCATTATTCGTTTGATGCTTAGCAGCCAACAGGGTTCAAGTATAGCAATGTTTCAAAGACGAATCCTTCTTTTATATTTCCTTGAAACTGTCTACTCCTGGTGAAATAAATACCTATAGAAGTCTCTAAAAAAAAACACTCTAAAATGTCAAAGACTAATGAGATCAAGTCACTGGAACATGTATCTCATAGTTGTTTTATTAAAAGAAAATGTAAAATGAGGTTGCATTAGACTTCTAAGCTAAACTAACAACATGCAACTTTTATTTACTATCCTACCCCAACTAAAAAGAAAGGGAAAATCTTTATTCAAGTGTAAGAACTCTTCCAATGTAACCATGTGCGGAGCAAGATAAGAAACATACGCATATCCATATATGAAAAATTTACTGCATTGATTAACTAGATATGAAGAGCCAACCAACCTACTTGTTTTGGCATCAGAAGGTGTTGAAGAAGAGAATAGTATTGTGGCCTGATGACCTCTTGAAACCAAATTTCAATGTAATCTTCATGTTCATCAACAATAATTTCTATGCTCTCCTTCATCATGCTATGTAGATCCTCTTCTTCTCGATGATTGATTTTTGAAGTACATAAAGGATCTGCTGAGATGGATGTTGATAACTCCTCAATCTCAGGTCTTAATGATTTCTCTCCACTGGGTGTAGTCCATAATTTTTTAGGTTCCTTCGCATTTTGGTAAGGAAAATCATTTTGTAGCTCATAGGACCTTGATTCTTCTAATATTTCCGGAGAGGTAGATACACTTTTGGCTGCTGCCAAAATATGTTCTTCTTGAAAAGAAGAAATCTCGGCTGCTGCTAGGATTTGAGAAAGTTCCCTCAAGCTAGTGGTTACTTCTGAGTTCATCTTTCCATTTGATAAAACTTGGTTCACACAAAGATGATGTCCAAAAATTTAGGATATCCCGATGGTGGTAAGAAAACAAAGGTTGTATTATTTGGTTCTACGGAAGGCTTGAGTGCTCTTGCCTCCTGTCCCACTATTATTGATGCTTCAACTTGTATTCTATAGTGCTCCCTGTCTTAGTCTCTTCAGAGACTGTTTTATCTCTTTGGGTTGAGCTAGCTCTTATTTTCGGTATAGGTCTGTGAATTTTATGAGTGGAATGTTCCTTCCCCCAAAAAGTTCAGAAGGAACCTTGGTTGAAAGGTCTGACGTATCTACCTTTTGGGTCCCTAGGTCTGTTCATGAAATAAAACAAAAAGAAAAAGAAAAACTACCATTGGGTTTGGGGGAGCCTGCAATAGCGGATGCACAGGTTCTTACCACTCGAAGTTCCCCCTCCACCAATCTAATGCTAAGGTCTAGGAATGATCTATTTCCTAACTACTTCCTACCTTGAGACAACTCCCTGGCAACGGCGCCAAAAATGATGGGTGTTCTATATTCACTAAAAACAAACTAAAAACCCTCAATTAAATTGTCAACCCGGGGTAAGTAAACTTAGAGTTGTAGAAAAATATGTGCCAAAGGTAGAAGGGATGGTAGTAGTATAGTCTAACTAGGGAGGTAGCTATCTAAGTCTAATCTACTCAAGCAAACCTATCTAATGAGCAAACCCTACTAAGCAACTTTAAACTAGATAACCTAAGTACTTTTGGGCCAAGGATCGATGTATAGTTATAAGAAAGAAAGTAAAAACCCTATGTAAAGAAAACTAGTTCATAACAATAAGCAAAAGCAACTATTAAGCATAAAAATAAGCAAATAACCAAAGCAAACTATTTTAACTTCCCAACCTACATTCAATGAGAAACTACCCTATAAAGCAAGTAAATAAACAAGAAAGCAACTATTCTACTAAAGCAAGCAAACAAGTAAGCAAAGACAACTAACTAACCTATTAAAGCAAGTAAACAACTAACCACTCTAAGATAACTTCTACTGCAAATAATCAAATTAAAACTTCTCATTGAACAACTATCTAGCCTAAGAGGCAAGTGGACTATATTCTTAATTCAAAACTATTTATAATTCATGAAAGGAAATCTATTTAACTGAAAGCAAGAAGAACTAACAACTAACCTTTAATCTATGATAAGCAAATTGTTCTCTAACCTATCAAAGAAAAATACTATCTATCCTACAACAGCAATAAAACTATCTCCTAAGCTATGAAAGCAAGAAACTGTTTTCTAATCTATGAAATTCAAATGAATTCTATACTAATATAAGCAAACTTATACTATACTTAATTCAATCATTAACTACAACTTGAAATTGCAACCTAAAACTAAGCAAGAAATTGCATAACATAAACTAAACTAGCTCTATCTTAACAATTTAAAATGTAGTAAGAAAAATGCTTAAAATAGAAATTAAAGCATGACGTATAAAAAGTAAACTAACGAATACACTAACTAACAACTAGTTAAGCAAGATCTATGTAAAAATGGAATAAGCAATCTGTAATTAAAAATTGAAGCTAATCCTATCCATCCATCAAATCCTTGTTAAAGAAGACATTTAATAAAACTTTGTTCTACTCTGCTTTAACTTCTATTTTAAATTTGATTTTAAAAGCATAAATAAAATTCAATCTAACATCTAATTGCACACGGGGTTAGTGTATGAGTTTGCAAACTCGTTCCTAATTATAAAATCAATGCATATTAACAAAAAGCCTCCATACTAACCTTCAAAAGAGAATTAAAACAGTTAAACTACAACAACAAATTAAATAACAAAGAAATAAAGGAACAGTTCATGTACAATAAATAAAAAGACAGATAAACTATAAATGCATAAACAACATAAAGAACAGTTACTAGATTGTTGGTGGGCCTTCCAGCAAGTCGTGGTCACTTCTCAAACGTACACCACGAGCTCTGCAAAACGATTTCACCATTAAAACTTGAAAAACGTAGTCTTATACAATTCTGGCAGTTGAAAAATGCAAAAACAGAGCCAAAATCATTTTTGTCTCTAACACAGGACTTCTTCTAGTACTTAACAATTATCTGACCACCACGGTGGTATTTATAATGTTTACAGACCAAGTGGTCGACCACAGGAGGTTCGAACCACTTCTAAAATTGGTAAATTTCATTAATGGTGCCCTAACTGCCGAAACAGAGCAAGCCAATAATCACCCACCATAACAACCCAAAATCGAGTTGTCAAGAGTTCAATAGTTGGAGGCGATAAGCATGAGCAAAATCCATGTCTCTGATTCGCCTCCCACTGGCCGCCAATACCATAACCGCCAAATCGCCCACCGTTTTTGTGTGATACGAGGTGCTGGACGGAGTGTCAGACTGGGTACCAGATCGAGTGCTGGAAGGAGTGCCGGACTGAGTGCCGGAAGTAGAAACATGGTGCGTTTTTTCCCTGAAACACCAAAAAAACATGAATTAGATCTTTGGAATCATAAAACATGATGAATTATACTCAATATTGACATAAAACATGAATCATACATACCTGGTCTAGATCATACCGTTTTAACACAAAATTCTTCAAAAAGCTTCTCCAAAACATGAAAAACACATATGTACATTTGGCAAAAGTGCCTAATAACTGTCATAAAATTGATCATATCTCGGGACCAATAGGCAGTGAGTGAAATAGGAGGCTCCTCAAAATCATATCGAGTCCTCCTAGTATTGGTTGGATCACCAACAAGATCCCCTGCATCCTGAAGAGTAGTTTGTGCCCACTTGGGCCTCTGCTTTGTCTCTGCATCTGCATCTGGATGATCTGAATTGGCATCTGACTATATTGACTCTATATCTGAATCATCTAAGTCCTCTGAATCAAAACTCTCATATGAAGAAGATTCGGCATGTGCATTCTCATCATCTTGGAAAGGTGGAAGAATGAAGGTGTTTGCATGCAGCTGCTGAGGTACATGCGAGACACTTTCCTCTAATTGGACACTTCGCTCAATGATGAACTGGTCCGAGGAAAGATCAAGAAATCTATATCACTTCACACAGTCGGGGTATCCAACAAAAATACACTCAGTGCTCTGTGGATCAAGGGCCTTCCTCTTTTCAGAGGGAATTTGGGCCCATGCACATGAACTGAAAATACGAAAGTGGGTCACTTCCGAGTTGAGGCTGCTCCAAGCCTCGTAGGGGGTATTATCCTTGACAGGTCTATGGGGAGATCTGTTTTGGATGTATGTTTCACAATTAAGTGTTTCAGCCCATAGTCTCTGTGGTAGTGACTTTGCATGTAGCATGCAAGATGCCATCTCTTTTAAAGATCTGTTTTTCCGCTCAGCAACTCCGTTTTGTTGTGGAGTATAGGGAACTGTGTGTTGAAACTAAATCCTTGCCTCATGACAAATATTATATATCTCATGATTGACATATTCTCCCCTGTTATCATTTCGGAGGACTTTGATTATCTTTCTGAACAGTGTCTCAACCAGGGCTTTGAAATCTTTGAGGTGTTGAAATACCTCAGATTTTTGCCTCAGAAAGTAAATCCATGTGAAACGTGAGAAATCATCAACAAAAATGAGAAAAAACCTCACTTTTTTGATAGATGGATACGGAAAAGGACCCATGAGGTCACTATGGATCATATCTAAAGGAGCAGAAGCTCTCTGAGTCTTTCCTTTGTCAAATTTATCTTAAGGGTGTTTTCCAAGAACACATCCCTCACAGACTCCTTTGGAGAAATGAATGTCTAGTAGACCATCAACCATTATTTTCTTTCTAAGATGTTGCATATATCTGAAATTAAAATCTATGAACCTTTCATTGCATATCCTACTACTTTCATCAGCATGGGTAAGCAATAAAGAAGAATTTGGTTTAATAAATTCAGAAAATGTAGAAAATGTAGATTGATGATTTACCTCACCGGTAGAAACCCTGGAATTGATTTGCATGTCATATATGTCCACTGCATTTGGTGTGAATATTAGTTCCTTTCCGGTTTTGGAATTTTTCATCTGATACATGGAGAGAAGTTTGATGGAAAGTTTGGGAACATGCAACACATTCTCGAAGCTTATGTTGGTGAGTTCAATCCTTCCTTTGTCAGTGACTTCAACTGGAGAGTTGTCCCCCATCAGAATGGGAGGATCTTTGCATGCATCCAATGAAGTATAGACTTCTTTTGTGGAATCCATGTGATGTGATGCTCCTGAATTACGATCCAAGCATCGAGAGAGGAGTTGATGGCCATCAAGGCATGGCTAGAATTGTCTTTCTTGGGATTCTAATCTTCTGGATTCTTCTTCTTGGCACCCTCGGGGATGCGATCTCGAAGGTTGTTTTGATGAATTATTTGAGTCATTATATCTATTTTTTTCTACATGCATGCAGATTCTGGATGAAATCCTTTATGGAAGTACGTGCATTTATCCCCTTTTCTTCCCTTTCCACCTTTGGATCTAGAGGCATTGGTGAAGGGTTTTGAGTACCCTTCCTTCTTCGGATGCGCACGAGCTTTCCTTTTGTATTTATTTTTAGATTTATGATATTGATGGCTGTCATATTTCACAATAAGTGCATGTGCCTTTGGGCCTTTGATTTTTCCCATGTTGATGAGCTCAGATTGCTTTTGTGTCAGGGATTCGATAAAGTCCTCAAGAGAAGGAATCTTCCAGGTGGCTCCAAAGGCGAATTTGAATGAATGGAATGTTGATATGAACATGGAGAATTCGGGACCAAGTTTGGAGAGAATGGTGAGAAATATTTGTTTCTCCTCCTTATATTTATCAACCCCGCAATCTTTGAGTTGCGATAGTAAATCCTTGAATTTTGTAAAGAAATCTTCGATATTGTCGAATCTTTTTGGATCCAATGTGAGAAATTCCACCTCCAGCTTGTGTCCCCTCTTCTCATATTTTTTTCCAAAGAGACCTTCCAAGGTGGTCTAGGATTCATTGGGGGTTTTACAGGAAGATATGTGAAAAAGGAGATCGGGAGAAATAAAACTACAAATCGTTCTGAATGCTTCATCCATTCGATTTAAATACTTGGATTTCTCTATGGATGATGTCGGTTTTGTATATGTATTCAAGGTTAACCTGTGTAATCCTTTGGTTCAAATATGAATCATTATTATCTCCTTCCATGCAAAGTAGTTGTAATGTGTAAGAATGAATTCTTTTGGGAAATCCATCTTTTCAATGTCTTCAATCTTTTGTACCTGTAAAAATATTTGGTGTATATTTTTCTTAGTTGTCCGTCAGCTATGATACCATGTAAATGTGTTGAACCTACACATAATATATATATCTAGAAAATACCACATGCATTTGCAAAGAGAAATTGAGAAAGAAGAAGCGAGAGAGAAATAATGGAAGAATTTTCATTAACCGTCATGAATAATGAATAATTTATACATGATATACTATGTATAACTCAACAAATGCACACTGGAGGAGAAGCAATGCACCATAGTGGTGGTCTAGAGTGATCTGGACACACACCAATAGCTATGGGAGTGAACTGCCACCTAGTCTAGTCTCTCAGGCAGTTACGGGAGTGAACTACCACCTAGCTGAGTTAACTAGTCAACCAGTCTTCAGTTAACTAACTGAAATAAAGTGTAGTGAGGAGTAGATCAAGGAATCAAGGGTAATGTTACAGTCAAGGATGATTTTAAGGATGGAAATTTATTTTAAAATGTAGAAACCTTGGCGAATATTACTAATCCTTCATATGTCAACTATAAATGTTTGGCGATATTTTTTAAAAAATATTCAAATTTCTAAGTATTTTATATAATTTTTATAAAATTTTGGCGATTTTTAAGGTAAAATAATTTTATCCTATAGAATTTGGGCAAACCATTTTTAAAATAACGAATCTCGTTTTTGGAAAAACCATGGAAAATTAGCCCATGAGCAAAATTTAGCCCCTAAAATCATCCTTGGTTACAGTCTAGTGATGAAACCAAGGCAAGTGCGCATTATCATGGTGATAATCCCAATGTTGCATGGTGACAAAACCAATGCAACATCTAGACTCAACTCAACTAGTCAAGTTGAAGTGTCAACTGAAGAGAATATTCTCTAGGTGGAATATTCTCCCCTAAAATATAGGAGACTATATATTGACTAATAATGACTAATAAACAAGGAAAAACCTTAGAAAAAATAAATCCTAGGTGTGTGTGAAGTAACTCCAACAATATGTTGACCAAAATTATGTTATGGAATGATATATTTGACAAGTTCAATTTTTCTCAAGGCCAAACCCCTTCATATTCTCAATTTTCAAGAATTATTCTTGGCTCCCCATTTCCACCTTCATTTAAATTCATTTTTCTCCCCCTGATGCATACTTGATTATGGAATAGTAACAACGATGATCACTTAATGAGGCATAAATAAATAAATTGTTAGAGGCTTCACAAATATTTTAAATTATTTTGAACATGTGTCATTTTCTTTCCCTTACCATTATTGCATTTTCCATACATTACAAACCCTAGCATATTCCATAAATACATTTTTTCCCATGTTCATAGATAATAATTGTTTCACAAATTGAAAGGCAGAATTGATGTTTTGGTTAACTTTCCCTGTATGTCCATGGTTGCTTGCATGGTTTTTTGATGTTAAACTAAGCTATTATACATTATGTTATGAAAATAATATTTGATGTTTATTAATATATTGTATGCATGCTCTAACTTTACCTTGTATTTATAGATGAGTTTCTTCAGTAGAGGAAGTGGTGGCAGAGGAAACTTAGGCAGAGGGAGAAGACCAAATGAATTTTGGGGAAATAAAAGACTTCGCTTCTCAATCCATTTCGATGTTGACTCTGAGGAGTTTAATCAAATCCTAAAAAATGGTTTCTTGAACTTAGCAGGACAAGAGGCTTTCCAACCCCATCCTCCACCTGCAATACCTTCCCTTCAACCTCATCCAAATAATTTTGGAATTCCTATGCAACCACATGTTTCATTACCTCCTGAAGTTACAGCCAATGATGGTTGGGATGAGATTGTCAACCCTCCTTGGCATCAAGCTCAAGGATGGCCCACAATTTCCTTTCCATTACCTCCACCTCCTCCACAGTGGTCTTCCCTACATATCACATCTAAAGATTCTCATGCTCATTGTACTCAGCCATTAAGGAAGCTTGAATCTCATATTCTAGAACCTGAGCCTAGCAAAGGAAAATGACCTACCTAGTCTATAAATTATGATCAGTCAGTGACCTCCTCACATTCGGTTACCTCCCATGCCAAACATCCAAAAAATGAAAATAAACATATATCCTTTGAGGATATGCATCCAAAATCATCAACAACAAAAGTTAAGGCATTGGTTGATGAAGGTTTGGAAGTCATAAGTCCATAGGAAAGTAAACAGAGGCAAGTTGCCTCACATAAAAAGTATGACTTTTAATTTTATGTTGTTATTATGATGTTTTTACTAATGAGGATAGTTCTGACTATTTTTGGGACATCTGTATGTTTTGGACAGAATGACTATTCACCATTTTTTGTTATTTTCACAGCAGTATTATCTTTGGAATAGGTAATTACCCAACATTTTGGGCGTATTTGTTTTAAGAGCGGGTAATGATATATTGATTTTGGGCATATTATGATAGTTTTTTACTTAGGCAACAATCTGATATATTTATTTTAATAAATGTATTTATTATTTGGGAGTCACAAAGATTTTTACAAATGATTCATGAGTCGATTTGTACATATGTTGTGTTGATGGTTTAATGGGTGCTTAATGTCATACATTTGTATATTTTCAAGGAGAAATGAGAGGGATATGTTAAAGATTAAACAAAAGATCATTTAGGGGGTCCCCACCTGTTAGTTAGTATTTATTTTATCCTTACCATTAATTATTACTATTATTTTATAAGTTGTCCCCATTAACTAAAATTAGTTAATGACTTAACAAAAAGTAGTTGAACTTTTAAAACTACTTTGAAAAGAATAAAAAAAAGATTTCAAGAGACAAGCAAGAGGGAGGGATAGAGAGAAAAACTCTGATAAGGTCTTCTCTTTCTTCTTAAGTGAGATTACTTTACTATTTCATTCATCTATGAAATACATAAGTGTTAAGGACTTCTTGTTGATAGCAAGATCCTACTGAAGGTGGCAATAAGGAGAGCCAAGAAGTATTGATTTGTTTATATACTTCACAAGGTTGATCACATGTCTCTGATAGTCTGTGGATTCTTATTAGATTTTTGAATTAGTTTTCAGTATTTATTGAGGATTTCATGCAGAGTTAAGGCAATGGCATTTGTGGCCTATTATTTCAGGTTTGTTTTAGTCTTGGTTTCACTTCATGATACCAATGGTATTTGTATGATGTAATATATCATCTTTGATTGCTAAGTCTCATTCTGGTCCTTACCTTTTGGGTATGAAGAATGTTGTTGGTTGTATTTCAGACATGAATAAATAAAATCTTTGGTTGGTTTTGAAGTCTCATTTGAATTTTTCTATGTAATATTTATCATATTTTTATTTCTAAAGTTGTTCAAAAATTATTAAAATATTTTATGTTTTGGATATTTTTCTTTTACTTAACATACTTCAATGATAAAATATAGCATTAATTCCAAGGACATATTTCTTGAGAGTTAATTGAAAATTTTGCGAAAAAGGGATATAAACACAGGGTTATAATCCTGACTATTTTTCTCTAGCCAGGAAGAATTAAAAAATGTTGCTTTTAGGATAAGGCCATTCATTTTCATCAACATAGCAATTTTACACCAACAACAATATACCAGCTCTAAATCAGCGATAAAGTGAATTAAGATATGGAAACTGACAATGAAAATACTTGGAAACCATCCACCAGTGATTGCATGAATAAAGAGCATGAAACTATATTAATTGAGTGCAATATGGAAATCCCTATGACTTGTTAACCATCCACCAGTGATTGCATGAACAAAGAGAAGGAAACTATATTAATTGAGTGCAATATGATAAGCCTTATGAAACTATGTTATATATGATTCCAAACAATTAATGCAAATCATTAGAGAGAGAGAGAGAGAGAGAGAGAGAGAATATATGGTTTTATATCACTTGCAAATGATAAATACTAGCGTCGTCTTGAATTCTTGGGAATATGGAGTCAATACAACACCTTCAACATAGGTTAAAGGAAAGAGAAGACTTGAAGATCAAAACCCTAGGATAATCCAATCATAAGCCTAGGTCAAACCTTTTTAATCCATCCTTAAGGTTTCTAGCAATAATTATCCAAGGAAACAAGATAACATGCACTTATTACCACTTTAATAGAGCATTTACATAAATACCATGAATAAAACATAAGTACTTGGAAAATACCCCTTACTAGACAAACTTGATATGCATGAAGAAACCCTAGTTTCATTAAACATCCACAATATCACTCCAAAAGTGCGCATAAGAGTCCCATGATGAGAAAAGAAGAGCACATGAGATGATATGATCTTCAAAATTGACCCCTAGTTTAGAAATTGCACTATGCCTTATTGCGCAAAACCCTAGTTCTGAAGATCCTCAAACAAACTATTTTGCAGACAATGAAATCATATGGAAGGGGTACCACTAACTGTATTCTGGTGTCAGGATTCCAACACAACTGACGGTTCAACCATTGGAGGCTTAGTTAGAGTTTTATGGCGAGTTGCAACTTGCCTCAAAATCCATTTAGGGACACATTGACAATTTAGTCTAGGGGCATAAAATCCAATCTGAGTAGCATAATTGAGTTATGTAAGCTCCCACAAGTGTGTTTTTCCAAGACCCACGTGACCACTCTACCCATAATCACCCGACACAATGTTCTTCAAAATTGACCCCTAGTTCAGAAATTTCCTTGTGCTTGCTGAGAAAAACCCTAGTTTCGAAGATCCTCGAGGAAACCATTTTTCGGAAAACAAAATAACAAGGGAGATGTAACCATATCTATAATCCAGTTTCAGGACTCCAACGTAATTTTAAATTCATCCATCAAAGGCTTGGTTAGACTTTTATGACGAGTTGCAACTCGTCTACTAAATCCATTCAGGGACACATTGACAATTTGGTATGGGGGCATAAACTCCAAACCGAGTGGCATAATTGAGTTCTATAAGTTTGGGAAAGTGTTTTTGGCCAAGGCCCACATGACCATGGTACCCACAATATCCTGACACATTGTTCTTCAAAATTGACCCCTAGTTCAAAAATCGCACTGTGCTTTATTGAGAAAAACCCTAGTTCGAAAGATCCTCAAACAAATTGTTTTCTGGGCAATGAAATCATAGGGGAGGCATACCCCTAGATGTAATCCAATGCCCTGAATCTAATGCAACTAATGGTTCATCCATCTAAGACATGGTTATATTTTTATGGAGATTTGAAACTCAACTCCCAAAACCATTCAAGGACACATTGTTGGAACCTCAGATTATGTTGGTTCGTCACGTTTCTCTTAAAATTAGTCGGTCGGGAAATCGATCAACATCTGGAAATAGTCGGTTGGTCGATCGACCAAATATCTACATCAGTTAGTCAATTAGTCAACAATTTTGGCAGTAGGAAATTTGACCAGCAGTCGAATACAAACGGTGGATGTATCGACCAATCATGCAATCAACTACAAGTTTGAAGCATGGACGGTCGGTTCGAGCATCATTGTCGAGCCGACTAGACAACACAGATTTGATGGATTCAAATCTAACCATCTATTGGTATAAATTATGGATGTAAATTAGATCATGTATTTTAATATCAATCTGTAGTTCGTAGAACTTTGAAGCACGCCAATGTATATGGAATTTAGATCTAAACTAGTTTTGAACACACTTGCATAGAAAGAAAAATAAATATACTTAATAAGACTTAGTTATTGTAAGAGGAAAACTAAGCTTCTTTAAAAAAAAAAAAATCACAGTATTTCACCAAACCTATCGCCAATCAAGTTTTTCAAGTATTTCTAATGAAAATAAATCATTCAAAAGCATGAAAATAAGCTATATCAATTAACAAGACTTTACTGTTGGAAGCAAGCATACATTGAGTTCTTTTACAATAAATCACTTCACAATGTGTTACTAAACTTATCAACAATTAAGTTTGTTATCCTAATGAAAATAAAACTTCTAAGTAATGGAAATAAACTACAACAAGCATAGAATCATATACCATTGTTACAACTATGAAAACATGTAGAGTTGAGTGCACAAGCTTGGCAATGGGGCCCTACAATGCTTTTCTAGCATACTTGAAGTAAAATTAGATAAGAGAAATCTACTAATAGCATGAACTAATGCATAAAACTCATTCAAATAATCAGCACATGTATGATCTCCAAAACTCCAAAGTCGGCAAATTATATTAAGAAGAAAAGTATGCTAATTATCTAAGTCTTGGGATATTTATACAAAGGGTTCATAACCACAAATGGTAAAATTACTCTAATCGGTTCTTAAGATTCATAAAATATGCTAATGAGGTCGAGCCCCAACTCTCATATCCATAACATATGGTGAAACCCATGAAATCCAAAATTGTCCTGATTTTTGGCTAAAAACAGGGTATTTTCTACACAAGTGCTTTTGTATTCAGTATTGAGTTCTTAACAAACATTGCTTGAACCCCTTTATATAGTGCTACCATCACCTAAGAACATTCTAGAGGAGGAATCTTCTAGAAGTAGAACCTTCTAAGAAGTCCTCTTACATTTATTATATCTAACTACCATAGTGGGCCTTATTTAATAATATAG
>ML802735.1:26730-37143 GCA_009831015.1 Picea engelmannii | reverse complement strand
CTCCGTTATCAAACTTGTGCATTATGGTTTTGCTGTTTTCATTCCATTTCAGATTTGCAATTATGTTAATGGATGTATAATGCATTTGCTTTTCTCTCTCTTTCGTTAAAGTTTCCCAATGGTTAATAAATGCATGCAAATAATAACTCAACCATAGTCATTTCGAAAAATCCTGACGGATCACCAACTCATGGATGGAAGTGTATCGGGTTTACTGGATCAAGTGTCTCATCATAAAAAAATCCCTTTGTTTGTGAGAAACTTCTGGCTATAGATCTCATTTTTTATTTCTCGACACTTCCATCAACTCCATGCTTGATCTTATAGATCCACTTGGAAGTTACCACAAACTTCCCTTCTAGTCCATGAATAATATCTTATACCTCATTCTTTAAGATATATTGGTATTCTTTTGTTATGGAATCTTGTCATACTTGTTATCATGTTTCTTCTCTAAAACAAGGAGGCTCAACATCAATGAAGTGGCTCATGACTGAAGGATAGCTCGAAAATCTCTTTTTCTTTCTCGGGATGTTCCTTGAGAGGCTTGTATGTTTCTCTACCTCTTGCAGACTGAGTCTAGGTAGGCCTTTTATGCCCTATTGTAATACCTCTTAACATATCCACTAGAGAAATTGGATCAACTGGAATAATATATGTCTCCCTCTGAACTATTGAAGGGGAAGAAGGTATTGTCTCACTGTCAATATCCATCTGAGATTCTCTTGGTCTTTGAAAGACTATCTCTTCTTCAGGGACAACATCTCTACTTGTCCCAATTTGTCTCTGATCAGGGATGTCGATCTAGAATGTCTTTGAATGTTCACTGTATCCTTTCTTTCTAAAGGATCTATCTTGGACTTCTTCTCTTTGGGTACATGAAAATACATTGGGCATCCAAATAACCTGAAGTGTTCACTCTCAATCTTCATTCAAGTGAATACTTCTTTGGGAGTTATGTTTTTCAAAGTCTGGCGAAGACTCTTGTTATGAACATATATTGTGGCATGCATACTTCTGCTCATGGAATCCTAGAAATATTTTGATCATGCATTATTGCATTGGTTGTCTCAATGATGGTTCTATTCTTCCTCTTTCTCATATAGTTTTGACTCCCTCTGAGTCAAGTGACTCCCTATGAAGGATAAGCATCTTATTTTGTTCTTAACCTGTTTGGAACAAGAAAACAAGAGGAACCAAAACAAGAATATCTCCTAAAGGAGAATAATGAGTACATCTCTAGAATCAAAACAATTTAAGGATTGTTGTCCCATCTACAACACCTACTTGTAATGTAGAAAACTTTATAAATATAGGTTAAGAGGAATGAAAATTACAACAATCAAACCTGGAGTCTTCACTTCCAGTGTGTCATTCCTCTGAATGCACTAAGATCCCTCTAGATCCATGACTTCAACAAAAGGTTCCTTCATCCTGCAATTACCCTCATGACAATGATACAAATAATATATATACAAGTGCATAATTGAGGGTGTTTATATGTTGATGTATTCATTTATTTGAGGTCTTGTTTTCCTGGAACTAATTTTTCTTGAATCATCAATCTTTCCTCCCATTATGATTTTGCTCATTTTTGGATTTTTTTTTTTTTACAAACCCTTGTCAACTTGGCTAGTAAACCTAACGGCTAGGCTAGGCTAGCAATTTGAGGTTAGTTGGACTTATGATTGCCAAAAATAAGCCTTTGAAATATAGGAGAACACTGGTGAGCTGAAGAGCTCCTTCAAGGAGTTGCATAAACCCTAATTCTGAAATTTCTGGAGAAATTAGCGAAACCCTAGAAACCCTAGGGCCAAAAAGTCAAACTTCTCATAAATGCAATTTGAATCTTGTTGGAGGTGCGATGAATGAGTTTGTACACTCATATCCTCTTTTTATCCCCAACGTCCAAGTTCCAAGTGTTGAAATCCCCCAAAATGGTAGGCCATATATAATTTCTGGAAACCCTAGGAGGGTCGTATGGTTTCTACAGGAGAGAGAGAGTATGGATGAAAGTTTTTTGTGCAATGGGTTCTTCAAGAACTATGATTTGATACCATGTTGATTTTTCAATAATCTAGGTTAAGCATGTAGTTCATTCCAATTTTTCATTTGTCTTAACCATAAACAATAATGTTGCAGCAACCAAGATCACAAGAAGAAACACCATGCACAAGAACACAAGAAGTATCCTAGGAAACCCTTCTCAACAAGGGAAGAAAACCTAGCCAAATCCTTTGTTATATTATTCAATATAAATACCTTCACCACCAATAATACCTATCACATTAATTACCAGTCACATTAAGGTGGGGCCGACCTGTACCCTTTACATTACAATTAGGGTCACAGACAGGTCTTAATCTTGAACAATATAGCAAGGGATCTAATACACCCACTAGTTCTCATCCACTAGGGTCACATCCATAGGGATTTCCATATCTCTGGCTCACTGCATTACATAGAGGAACCAATTATTCACACATTCACCTGTGCTTGTCCACAGGCACGTCCACTCAACAGATCTTCTTTTCCCACTATATTACACAGGAGTGTTATCTAGAGTTTCTCATCAAATCTTCTTCTCAGAGGAGGATAATACATCATATTCATTTCTTTTCTCATGACGATGCACCCAACACTTTGGGATTTCACATGTTCACCTTATGCTCAACCACAGGCACGTCTAACTCAACAGATCGCCTTTCCCATAGGATAATCATCTGGAGTTCTTCTCAACTCTTTGAATGGAGGAGGTCATCTCTAAGTTCCAACTCTGTCTCAGATAGGAACTACCCACCCTTTTCATGGGCTTTCTCTCAAGTTTGTAAGATGGAGAATATCTCACATGGTTGCAATGATCCACATCTCACAGGTTTGTAATCTAGAGAATGTATCACATAGTTGCAATCATCAACACAAAGGTCATTATGATTTTCTAGCGATTCCTTTTGGCCTTTGTAATTCTCCATCCACTTACCAAAGTATCATGAACAAGATTTGCAAACCCTTCCTATGCAATTTTGTTTTAGTATTCTTCGATGATACCTTGATCTATTGTAAAACATGGAAATCACACAAATAGCATGTTGATAAGTCCTTACAACTCTTGAGAGACAACCGATTATTTGTGAATCACTCCAAATGTGCTTTTGGGGATTTTTATCACAAAATATAGCACTTGTGCAAATCCTTCACAAGATGCTAAACTTGTGTAACAAATGGAAGTAATTGTCATTGTCACCTAGGGAAGTACTTCCCTCATTTTAGTGATGGATGAGAATTGAAAACACATGATTTTTCCCTTGTGAACTCAAGGGATCCTATAGCGAGCTAAATGCAAGTCTATGACCCCCTATCTTGGTCACTTAGAGATATAGGCTAGGTCTAGGAGGAAAGACAAAGTTAGGATGGGTTTAGACAAGGTAATCGATAATGTGTGTATGAGAGAGAGAAGTGTTCCAATGAATTCAATGAGAAATATCAAGTCTAAGGAAAGAAGAATGATCCCCAAAACAGAAGCTATCAAAGGAAAAGGGTTGTTGTAATAAAACTTGCAGTAAGGAGTAGTATACTTCAACATATGACAGTTTTATAACATCAATGATATATCATCTCTAAAACAACAAATAAATGGATGGAAATATGTATAATAACAATAGAAACACTTACAAATCATCCACCAATAGTTGCATGAAGTTAAGAGCATGAAACTAGGTCAATTATCAATAATATTCTCAAGCCCTAATGATTGTAGCAAACTTTTATAATAGCAACAAATAAATAGCTTAGAATGCAAAGAGTTGAGTTAGTATGAGCATGTGAATGCAATAAAGTATCTAACTAACAAGTTGTTTTAGAGAGAGAGTATTAATTATGGTTTTTTATCACTTGTAAGAAAAAGACTAGTGTTGTTTTCCTTCTTCAGCAAATGGAGTCAAGAAATACCTTAAATTGGAATTTAGATAGCCAAGAAGACTTGTAGGTTTGAAACCCTAGGACTATACCCTCATAGGCCTAGGATTAAACCTCAAAGAAACTAACACTAGATTTTATAGCCTCATAAACCCTAGTGTCACCCCCATTCTTCTATAGCGTCTAGCTTGAAAATTTAAGTGAAATATGTCAAACCCTAAGGCGTATCCCCTCATAAACCCTAGGTATTGAACTAGCAAAGACAAACCCTAGGGGGATAAACAATCTTAACCGCTAGACTAGGTCTTAAATGCTTCAGAAAAGATGAATGAAAATAGGGAGGGGGATAAACAATCTTAATCCCTTAGAGGGTTTCTAGCAAAAATGAAACTAGCATACAAGGCAGCATGCAACAATTAACCATTTAATAGAGAATCCTATAATATACCATGAGAAAGCACTTAAACTTGAAGAAGAATCCTTACTAAACCAAGTCACTATGCATGAGGAAATGTTAGCTCAAATATCATCCACCAAAACAAGATAAAACATCCACAAGATTGTCCTTCCAAAAGTGTGCACAAGTACTCCGTAGAAAAAAAAAAAGAGAGAGAAAAGAAAACCAGTAGTGATGTTTCTTACAAGTGGTGATTTGTGTTTTACAAATGAGGTAGCGCTAGCCTCTTTATATGAGGAAACCCTAGCACTATAAACCCTCAAAATACCTAAAAGAATAAAATGTCCATTATACAAGTGAGATAGGTCAACGTCGACCCCTCAAATACCCTCAAAGAATAATAATACATGTTAATACACCAAAACGTCTCCTCCATGATTACATGTGTGGGTGCAAGGAGCTCCAAAGAAGGTGAGTTCAATATTAAAGAGGGTGAAAGGGCCTCCAAAGGCCACATCTCATCATAAAATGGTGTAAATCAAGGTGAGGGTCATGTCTCCTCATCAAAGGTCATGCCATATCATCAAGGACCCAAATCATCATCTAATGGTGCCCCAAGGGCAAGATAACCCCATAAAAACATCCTAGTGCATGACATCAACATCAATATGCTCAACGTCCCAGGTGAAAAGGACATATTTTAGCGTGGAGAGGAGGGATGTCATCTCTTTAAAGGGTTTCCAATCAGATGCCAGTGCAATGTCATCCATACAAGATTGGGAAATCCCTAGGGTGCACTGTCCAAAATGTGGGCTTCCTTCCTATCTTCCTGCCAACATGACCATATATGAAATACAATAGCTCATATGTCCATCGTCCAAGGTTTAAGGGGTGTGAGAGGATGTATTTGAATGTGCCAAGTCATCAAATTGCCCAATTCTTTGCATCACACATGCTATGTCCTGCATATAATGCACAATGTCTTAGGTGAAATCAAGAGGTCGTCCTCCAAAAGACTATGTCAAGTGAACCCAAGTCATTCAAATTCATAGAATCAAGCAAGACCAATAATCACAAGGTTCAAGAGTCCTTAGAATCATATAAAGTAATCCATCACTTAATACATAAGACACATGAGCAATTCACATTAGATATCCCCTTCAAACTTCACATTAGCTCAAGACTATATGCAATTTGGCAAGTTTAAGTCTGGGAAGACCATCAAAAGATCCTATTAGGTGTGTCAGTACCCAAGTAGAGGAATATTTCCCAAGATACCTATCTAAGTGTAAGTATGGTGAATGAAAACATGTTGTGTTGACTTCATGGTGATGTAGTAATTAACATGCAAGGTACCATGTTTGGTCCAGTTCCATAAGCACCTTTGTAGAGGGAGTGCTTGCTGCTTGAGATACTCTTTCCTCAGTAGTGTGTGTATTCCAAACCCCTTTATTTCCTTTTGATATTCATTTTATGCATTGCAAGTCCCCTTTTTAGGTTTCAAACACTTTAATCTTTCTTTTCTTTCGTGTTGGGATTAAGTCCATTTCATTTTGATATGCATTTAGTTCATTAGGACTAGGGGTCATCACCTCATATTGAGGGGGGAAAGATCAAGTTGGCCTTTGTCTTTTTAAAGTTGGTCATTCATTATCCCACATTGTTTTCTTTCTTTATCTATTTTTAAAGCATTTGCATCAACCTCAACATTCTATCGCTTCTTCTCATAGGAGGATGAACCATGAGACTTTTTGGCGTACATGTAACAACCATACCAAATTTTATTACACTACGGAAGGCCCTAGGATGGAAAGTGTTAAGTATGGGGGGAGCAGTACATTACCTTTATAAAAACCTCCTAGTAATACCCATGTTCCCCAAGAGCGACAACATGGGACTAGGATACTAAATATGGCCACCAAGGTGAAACAAGGAAAATATCATAACTTATGAGCTTATGATTCATTATAGAAATTCAACCCATGATCCTCACTCACATACCAAAAGAATTAAATATGACATTTTATATGAAACAAGGATCAATGTACTTCATAATGTGTTGGACCACCATCTTCCAATGATAAATGTTAATCATGTGTGATGAGATATGCTAATGAGGAATGAGGAATTTGGGGGGTTTTTTCATGTGGAGAATGTCAATCATCATCATTGGGATCATTGTTTTCATTGCGGACCATGAGACATGTTCTCCTCTATTTACCCCTCTGTGAGAGAGGGGGTAACATCTAGCCCCAACATGGAGACATGTTCTCACCGTAGAGTGCATGAGAACCTCAACATCTCTAGTACTCCAAGACTTGCAACCTGCATCACTCTAAAATTACTGCTACATTCTAACATAAAATCATCAACAACAAAAGGCAAGGGGATGTTATCCACCCTAGTTTATGAAAATATAAAACCATGCGAGAAAGAAAAAAATTCAATTTCATCAATATATAATTTTTTTATAACACATATATGCTAAACTAACATGGATGCATAATAAATAAATAAATAATATTAATAAAAGCAATGCAATAAAACAAGCACACAACATGACCTACTCTAACCTATTATAAGAATTCTTGTTCCTTCATCATAATAAGGCTTGAGAAGGGATCCACTCATGGGTAGTGGAAATCTCCTTGCCTCTGTCATAGATAAATAAAAGGAATCATTCTCATACTTCTCAATCTTATAAGGGCCTTGCCACAAACAATCAAATTCCTTGCGCCTATTTGGCTTGCCCTTTTTCTTGTCCCATATAAACACCAATCTCCCTTGTTGAGAATATTCCTCTCTTACTTTAGAATCAACCATTCCTTCACCTTCTTGAGAGTCTTTTATTTGTTCCAAATTAGGAGGGTGGGACCTCGTTAAGGCAATGTTTTTTTGATCATCCTCAGAAAAATGTAATTTATTTTCATTACTTGGCTTCAAAATTGCAATAGAGCCCAAATATTTATCTTTGTACTTATCAAGTTGTTCTCGGTAGTCATTGTTCTTAGGCCATATCACATCATTGATGTCATCTTCTTGAGAAAAAGGGAGCTCATCCAAGTCTTGATAAAATCCAAAATCAAGAGGAGGATCCATAGGTTCCTCGAAGTTCCCTTCCTTTGAAGGCATGTCAAATTCAGAAGAACTCTAGGAATCCTTGTCGTTAGGATCTTCCACATGATTTCTTATCCTTGGTTGGTTATACGAAGTAGCATAATTCCCATTTCCTATTGGGATGGTGGAAAAAGAAAATTCTATCTACAAAATTTCACCTAATGTTGCAACCCATTTCCTAGATAAATGAATTCCCCAAGTATCAAGTACGTCAATGACTACAATATCCATCACAATAGAAACCTTGTGATAATTAGAAAACTAAGCTTCAAGATCCTTAATCAAGCCACACACCTTAATATTCTTTGAGTTAATTCCACAAACATTCCCATATGGCCTTATGATATTTAACCCCAACTGATTCATGACCTTTAAAGTGATCACATTAGCAGATGCCCCAGAGTCAAGCATACAATTATGAAGCCATAGATCATTCACTACTAAGGAGATGAAAAAGGTACATGTTTATCTCTAGTTGGTTCAAAATGATTATCTTGCAGAAATATAGGAGGATCCTCAAACTCTTCTTAGATATTTAAGATCCTTTTTACATTGTCCCTCATAGAAGGAATTTTCAATATCTCAGTAAGGGGAACATGTATATTAATTTTTGTCAAGATATTAGCCATATCAATAATTCAAGTCTATACCATTACTCTTAGGCAAGGTTGGTTCAGGAGGACCTAATGGAAAAGGAGGTCTAGTACGAGGGAGTCTAGGATAACTAGGAAGGGTCTCATGCACATTCTTCTTTCTAGTATAAACTTGGATTTCCATTTTCTGAGTCTCTCCCTCGACTCTTCATCCATTTGATTCAAAATTTCCATTCTGGATTTTCTAGTAGCTTCTTGCTTATCTTGTTCAAATTGTTCCATGGTCATGTTAATGTACTCTTGGGAAGATATGGTATAGATGGAATCCAATGTATCGAGAAAGTTCATAGAGTCCTCATTATTACCATAACCATCACGAATCTTGGGAAACTCATGCTCCCAATGAGAATATCCACAAGGAAAAAAACAAGGGATCTCTTCTTGGTTTATAACATTAGTAGGTGCTAAGGCATTAGAAACCATTTTCTCACTTGGAGGTATAAGTTTCCACCCAAGGTTTCATATTTGTGGTTGACCATTGCGTGCTCTCCATGTTAACAATCTTGTTCATCATCAGGGTTTGATTTTGAGAAAGGTTGGTTATGATTTCTTCAAATCTTTGAGCCATCAATGTCATAGGGTCTTGAGCGGGCTCTCTTATCCCCATTTTGTGGGATAACTAAGGAGATCATGTCTCGAGGCCTGCAGGTTGAAAATATGGAGTGCCGAGAGATCACATGGCTAGAAGTATCCACTTGCACATACATAATCCCAATCCACCACATTTGATCCATTGTCAACGCATCCACCGCACCAGCTAGTGATCTGAATGTGATTGAAAATTAAGTGTTGAAGTATAATTGATTAATTTCCATCGGTGAATTGATTGTTAACTATGTTTCTTAATGTGTAAGACTAAAGGAAAACTAATTCATTTACGACTTAAACCAATAGCATATTAATCATGAAATCACAACAGAGAACAGAGAAAAGAGACAACAAAATTTGATTATGGAGTTCATCCCTGGTGGACTACATCTTTGGGTCCTCTTTCAAATTGGGTGTCCGCTTTATTAGGATTGATCTGAGGAAGTATTTACACAGAAAATATGTCAGACTGAATGTGCTCGCAAGAACCTTTGGTCACTGACAACAAAAATCTCTCTCTCATATATTTCCAACACCTGTCTATGTGCTCAGTTCCGCCTCCGGATGACCAAGAAACCTTGAAAACAAAAAATGCCTCTCTCACTCCAATTCTGAATACAAGAACACTCATGTCTTCCCTGAAGGAAAAAAAAATTGTCATGGCTTTATAGCTTGGTCTTCGAATTCCTTGTTGCCAATTTGGGCATATGGTTGAGAAAATCAGGTTTGATGTGGCTCGGACTTCTCATGTAGTGACACCTAAGTGACTAGGGATAAGGTGGTAATACAACCTTAGCACAATTTTAATTCAAAAAAACCCAAAAATAACTTTATGATAAAAATTTAACCCCGATGGTTTGGTAGTTGGTGGTTAGGATTATAGGTTTATTATGAAGTTTGTATTGTAATGTTTTAACATATGGTCCTAACGGGTGTTATGCCTTAGGTTAAGTTGTAATTTGGTTTGCGCTAGGTTTAGGTCTTTACACTTGTAAGGAATTTCTGTTGGATTACTGAAAGGGGGGGTGAATCAATAATAGCGTAATTATAATCATTTTTCTTCAAATGTTATATCAATGTAGAATTATTATCCAATAATGACCAGTAAGAAATAAACAATCACACACATACACAGTACACCAGTGTTTTATGTGGAAACCCAAATCGGGAGAAAACCACAGAATGCTTTTTCTTATATGTCTTGAAAAATTACATTCATTGGAAGCACCAAAATCCTTTGTTTTCTAGCTGCAACTGGAAGGGGGCTCCAACCCCCTAGTTTCTCAGGCTACAACCTGAGGGAAGCTCCAACTCCCCAATTCTCTGGCTACAACCCCCTATGTTCTCCTGCTATAACCACCTGTCCTTGCCCCATCCTGCCACCCTGAAGTAGAAGTAGAATGATGGAACCACTATCAAATTATCACTATGAGATATACCGCTGTAAACCTTAGAAAGCACCATCAAAAGAATTTATCCTTCCTTGCATTTTGGCCTTCTTTTCTTCACCTTCACTCAGAATTCCGGTTTAGATATCCTTGGTTACCTCAGACACATATAGATATGCAATATGCTCAAGTGTGTTTCAAATGAGAGAGCCTTGCCTCTTATTTATACTCTCCAAGTAGCTTCCTTAAAAACATATTCTAGGTCACTTGGTCCACTTCCTTATTTTAGGGTTGGGTCCACTTCTAATTTCTCCATTAAATTTATTATTGAAATAATTTATTTTTTATTCACTTT
>ML802734.1:181349-196767 GCA_009831015.1 Picea engelmannii | reverse complement strand
TGTAATAGATCTCTATATTTTTTGTTGCATAATAAAATCTGCAAACTGAAGAACTGGTTTTCCCACATTGGGTTTTTCTAGGGGTTATTTAACCCAAAAATCTTGGTGTCTCTCATGTGATGTGATTTCTATTATCTTCTTCATTGTTCCTAATTTAATTTGTGTGAAGAAACCTAGTTGTAGCTGCAAAATAACATTTTCATAATTTTTATATGGTGAATAGTTTTTCCGGGTATTAAAGTGTTGAAGTTTTTCATTTCATCTTGTTGGGTTTTAGTGGTTTCACATGGTATCAGAGAAATATTGTTGAAGTAACAACATCGACGCGTTGGGTGAAGGAGAGCAATTTCATATCTAAGCACATTATTAGTTGATAAGGCAACATTAGGGTTTGGATAAAGACACCTTTAGAAATGGCTATGACTTTGAGAGTTGAGAATAGACTTCAAGGTGCTCAGAATTTCACCACCTGGAAAGAGAGCGTTACCTGAATCTTGGATTTCAATGATGTCCTTAAACATGTTGATGATAAAGCAATAACTCCTAAGGATGCATCTTTGTTGGGAGCCTGAAAGAAGGGTGAAGCGAAGGCTATGAGCATAATCCTAGATGGGGTAAAGGATCACATAATCCCACACCTTTCAGGGAAAACGTTTGCTAAAGACATGTGAAGCACCTTGGTAGCCTCTATCATAGTAAGAATGAAAACATGATTATGGTTATTTGGGAAAGGATGTGAGGTACCGAGATGGAAAAGAGCGAAGGTGTGGTTCCCTACCTCACTCGTCTTACACAGATCAAGGATGATCTTCTAAAAGTTGGATCAAAGACAAAGGATTCTGAGTTAAGCACGTATATCCCTAAATGGTTTTTCAAAGCCACGGGACACATTTGTGTGTGGGATTGTAGCTCGGGAGAAGCTCCTTGACTGACAACGCTTATGGAATGATTTTGTGTAGGAGGAAATTCATCTTGGTCAAGTGAGTGGATCATCTACAATGTCCAAAGTTGTGGATGAGGAGGCTTTGGATCTTGCAAGCAAAGGCAAGGGAAAGTCTAAGAAGAAGGGCTTCAAGAGTGGAGCAGGTGGAAAGAAGAAGAACATTGACTTCTCCAAAGTCAAGTGTTTCCATTGTCACAAGTTTGGACACTTTGCCTCACAGTGTCCAGAAAAGAAAAAGAGTAAGCCATAGATGACAACCTTTGCAAGAGTAGAGGAGTTTATGAAGAGAATTGAGGAGGATTTTTTCCTTATTGCATGTATGTCGATCTTAGTTGTCACAATTATTTGGTATGTGGATAGTGGTGCTTCCTGTCATATGACTGGGTGCAAGGAGTTATTCAGTAGCTTGCAAGAGGGAGGTGTGAATCTTCATATTGAGCTAGGATATGATGCACGCTATAAGGTGCAAGCCATAGGCACAATGTCATTTCATAGGGAGTTGGGTAAACCACTTTGTTTTGCTGACGTATTGTGTGTTCCTGGTCTTACCAAGAACCTAATTTCAATTTCGAACCTGGAGAATAAAGGGTTTGAGATGACCTTCTCTGGAGGAAAGGTATACATTAGACCAAAGGAGTCTATAACCAAGATGGATAAGGTAATTGGGGTTATAAGTGAGAAAGTATACATGTTGTATTTTGAGCCAACAAAATCATTAGTCAGTATCAACACATATTTGAGTGAGTTATGGCATAGACGGATGACACATTTGCATTTTCGTGCATTAGGTCATTTGAGACGGGTAGTTATAGGAATGCCCCAGACTACAACAGAGAAGCACGATCCTTGTAAGGGTTTCGTATTGGGAAAGTATGCCCACAAGGCATTCCATCTAGTGAGCATAAGTCCAAGGGGATCTTGGATTTAATCCACTAAGATGTTTGTGGTTGTATGAGTGTGTAGTTAGTTAGTGGCTTCAAATACTACATGATATGTATTGATGACTACTCTAGGAAGACCCAGATATATTTCCTTAAGACCAAGGATGAGGTATTTGACAAGTTTGGGGAGTTCAGAGCTCTCGTGGAGAACTAATATGGTAGGAGGATCCGGGTACTCAGATCAGATAATGGGGGTGAGTACACCTCTAATGCGTTTGTGGAGTATTTTGTTGCAGAGGGTATCAAGAAGGAGCCCATTGTTCCTTATAACCTGCAACATAATGGAGTGGAAGAGCGAAAGAACATGACCATAGTGGGTGTAGCTCGTGTGATGATACATGATCAGGGATTACCTGTGTTCTTATGGGCTGACGTTTGTCGCATAATTGTTTACATAAAGAACAGGAGTCCCCATACCATTATGGGGAAATTAACACTCGAGGAAGTTTATACATGTACTAGGCCAGATGTGAGACATCTTCGCATCTTTTGGAGTGTTTGTTATTGTAATGTCCCTTCAAAGAAGAGGACAAAGATGGACCCCACGCGAGAGAAGGGGATATTGGTTGGCTACAACGAGACTTCTAAGGACTATAACATCTTTGTGCCAGAGCACATGAGGATAGTGGTGTGCAAAGACATGTAGTTTAAGGAAGAGAGGGCCTTGAGGAGATCTAGAGATATGCCAGCACAAATAGAGGACTAGCAGGGATAGGACTCAGGGAAGAAAAGTGAGGAGGCACAGGTACATAGTACAGAGTCACATGCACAGACATAGGGTACAGGTACATGTGTTGGCAGGGATACTAGTGGACATGACAGTCAGGAGACTGATGAGGAGGTCAAGTAGCGTGAGGTTATTCCACATGAGATTGACACTAGGCCACGACCTAAGTGGTACACATCCACATTCAGTGATTCTAGACAGGTAGCACCTCCAGAGAGATATTTCAGAGAGAGTAGACCACTATAGAGATTTCAGTATATGGAACTCATGACAGAGCTTATAGATGTCGAGCCTTCCACTTATGAGCAGGTTGCACAACATGGAGTGTAGAAGGAGGCCATGATGGAGGAATATGCCTCTATCATGAAGAACGATGTATGGGAGGTGGTTACCAAGCTAGAGGGTAAAAAGGTGGTTGGATCGAGATGGATTTATAAAGTCAAGCAAGCAACAAATGGAAGCATGGAGAAGTATAAGGCGCACTTCGTAGCCAAGGGGTTTGCACAGAAAGAGGGAGTTGGTTACGAGGATACTTTTGCCTCGGTGCCTAGATATTCCTTCATCCAAGCAATTCTTTCACTTGCAATAGAGATGGGTTGGCACATTCATTAGATGGATGTGAAGACTACCTTCCTCAACGAAGTTATTGAGGAATAAATCTATATTGAGCAACCTGAGGGTTTTAAGATTGGTTACATGAATATACATATTTGCAGGTTGAGACGAGCCTTGTATGGGCTCAAGAAGGTACCTCAGACGTGGTACTCGAGGATTGACATTTATTTGAGAGAGATGAGATTCCATCGGAGCAAGGCTCATCCAAACCTCTATTTTCTGGAAGGTGAGGTGCCTCTCATACTGGTTCTTTATGTTGATGATCTCTTTCTTACTGGAGATGAGTAGTTGATCGCAGATTGCAAGGATAACCTTTTAGCAGAGTTTGAGATGAAAGACCTTGGTTTGATGCATTACTTCCTTGGTCTGGAGGTTTGGAAAACCGATGGGCACTTCTTCATAGGATAGGGGAAGTATATAGTAGAGATCTTGCATAGGTTCATGATGACAGATTGTAGGCCCATGTCCACGCCTCTAGTGACGAACTAAAGGAATGTTGATGTATCTAGTTCTGAGACAATAGACCCCACCATCTATCTTCAACTTATTGGATCGCTCATGTATCTAGTAAACATTGGATCAGATATTATCTTTGTAGTCAACTCTTTGAGTCAGTTCATGGTGGACCCTCAAAGAGTGCATTGGATATCTGTGAAGCATGTACTTCGCTACCTGAGAGGTACAATGGAGTAGAATTTGTTATATGATTAGTGGTGGAGTGAGATTGACAGGTTTTATTGATGTTGATTCAGCATGATGTGCAGAGGACATGAAGAACACTTCAGGTTGTTGTTTCAGCATAGGATCGGGTATTATATCATGTTTCAGCAGGAAGCGGAGATCAATGGAATTAAGCTCTATTGAGGCAGAGTAAATGGAATCTAGTTTAGCAGCATGTGAGGCATTATGGTTGAGGAAGTTGTTCTTGGGACTGTTCGGTAAGGAGTTAGAGGCTACTGTGATACATTGCGATAATCCGAGTTGTATCAGGCTCTCTGAGAATCCCATGTTTCATGATCGTAGCAAGCATATAGACATCCGCTAACACTTCATATGAGATTATGTACAGAGGGGAGATGTGAGGCTCCAATACATACAAAAATATGATCAGATGGAAGACATATTTACCAAGGCACTTTGCAGACGGAAGTTTGAGAAGTTCAGAGACAAGATGGGGTTGGTTCATAATCATTTCCTCGTTAAGAGGGAGTGTTGAGAAGTGTAACTCAAAAGGTATTGTTCTATGTGTGGCATCCTAGCATGGTGGGGGACAATGAAACTAGCCAAGTTGATGGGTTAAATCTCTTTCCTAAGTTTAACTTAGGAAAAAGTACATTAATGTGTTATATTTTAATGTTGAATTAATTAGCACTTTTTCTAAAGTAAAAAGTGAAAATAATTTAAGTGATGGTATTTTAATCTTGGCCATCCATCTCATTGAAAGAGTGAGGGTTGATATCAGCCCTTGATCTCTTTAGAGATAGGGTTTTTTCTTTCTCATTGAGATAAAATGAAATTGACTTGGTGGATGGGTGTATTTCTTTCATTGAGAGAGGGTGATTTTCAGGTTGAAGAAGGAGATCGCCTAAGAGTTTGTCAGAGGAGATTTGTAGAGAGAACAAAGGAGACTTCTAGTAGGGAGATAGAATTAATTCCTGGACATTCGCAGAGGCTGAAACTTTAGAGCTAAGAGAGTTGTATAGGTTGACACAGGGGTGACACAACAGGTCATATGATTTGCGAAGAGGCTTACGCAGGGTCCCTTTTGGGTCCATCTGGTTCAAAGGATTGGGAGAGGGCCATACGAATTGTTGAGGAGGAAAAACATTGGGGTTTGTATCACCTATTGGATAAATCAATTTTCTCTATAAGAGATATCTATATTTTTTGCTGCATAATAAAATCTGCAAACTCAAGAACTAGTTTTCCCACATTGGGTTTTTCTAGGGGTTATTTTACCCAAAAATCTTGGTGTCTCTCATGTGATGTGATTGTTGTTATCTTCTTCATTGTTCCTAAGTTTATTTTTTTTGTGCAATTTTATTTCTGTGAAGAAACCTAGTTGTAGCTGCAAAACAACATTTTCAGAATTTTTATATGGTGAATAATTTTTCTGGGTATTAAAGTGTTGAAGTTTTTCAGTTCAACCTGATGGGTTTTAGTGGTTTCACAATGTTAACCATATTAGGAGCTTTATAATCCAAATTAAAATAATTCACTCCTTTTGATGTTATTTCCTAAAAAGTTGAAGCCCTTCTACCATCATCCTTTAGCATTTCCTAGATATTATTTGTGTTCTTCCTTCCCTTGGAATAGTTTTGGAAATATTTAGTGTTCTCACCCCCTTAATCTTGCTAAACATTTGTGCTCTTCTTGATCTTCTTCATCCATCTCGCCTCCTCCCAAGCTAACATATTCCTTTTCCTTTCATCCAAATATTTTAATGCTTCCTTATCCTCTTTTAAAAAGATACTACAAGTATTTGTTGCAAACAAGTTAGCGATCTTATGCTCTACCTCTATGATGTTGTGTTAAGAAGTATTGTATTTATTTTTTGCCTAGGTAATGGTATATTTTTTAGTTTTTTGTAAATTTAGAATAAACTATAGCATATTTGAATCCTCTCTAATTGGGTCAAAACATCTCCATTTGTTTTTTACCAAATTTTTGAACTCTTCATCCCTGAGCCAATATGGATTGAAATTAAAAGGCTCTGGGGGATTCTTATAATTCTTTTCAATATGCAAAAAAATGGCACATGATTTTAGACACACTCTATCCCAATCTAAGCCCTAAGTTATTATGTCCTCTCGATAACATCATCAAAAGTTAAGAAAATATCTAATCTCTGAGAAATAGTATGCTTTGCAGCTCTAAAATTTTGCCCAAAGAGTACCATTCCACTTGGTTAGGGTCACAAAGGTTAACCTCCTCCAATTTTCCCAATAGAAAATAAACCAAAGGATCCATTCTACTTACTTCCCCCCATATTCCCCCTTGTCTCAAAATGAAATTTAAGTTCCCACACACTATCATATTACCACTTGAAAGAACTTGTAAATCTAAGAACTCCCAATATTCCTAATGTTATTTTAGGTTTCATATAAGTTTATAATAGAAAAGGTCCCACCTAATTCCAGAGAGAACAACTCTATCCACATCCCTGAAGAAAAAAGAGTTATCTTCTAAATTTGAAGGGACTAATTCCATCCAAACGCTAGTCCCTTTAACTTACCTGTAGCATCATATACAATAAAAGTCTAGCCCTTCAACATAAGAGATAATTTCTTCACCTTTTCACCTTCATGCATAGTTTCATGAATCATAAGCATGGTTGGTTTATGAATACAAACCAATCATTCAATAGAAATTTTTATGGGGAGTACTTGACGCCCTAATGTTGAAGGACAAATAATCATCTTTTAACCTTGTTTAGGGATGACCCAACTCTAAGGGTCTTGATTATGTTTTTTTGTCTTCCTCTCAATTTTTCTCTCTCCCTTTTTGTTGAGCAATGGAAAGATAAGACCTTCTACTAAGTGTTGGATGGATTGACACTTGAACATTATCAATCCCCAACCCTCCTTTCATCCCAAACCCCTAACCCTCTACCTCATGTAATTTGGAAGAGCACAAATGATATATTTTCTTCACTTTTGTCATAAAAAAACCACTCTTGGAGTCAAAGGAACACTAAGTTGATTCATCCTCAATCAACAACATGAAATTTTCATTAACTGAAAGGATAATTAGATGGGGCTAAGTGTTCGATAAGACTAGGTTAGGGACAAATAGGGGTTCCTTCCTTTGCATGGACTATGGTTTGTCTAGACCCTCCCATCTCCCCCCCATACCCCAACACACAAACAACAAGATTTTCACAAAGAGAGTCTAATGAAGATACGTGAATTTTCCTAATAAATGAATCTGCAAAGGGGGGTATAGTAAACTTACTAATTTTAACTTCTTCTTCTTCAACTTCCATTGGATCAAAGGGTTGTTGATCAAACACACTCCCCACTTCTAGTGTATGATTGAACATCATAATTTTCTCATGCTTCTTACTAGCAGAGTCTATTCCACTAGATTTCTCCTCAATTTTTTTTCTTAGAACAACAAATCTCTGGACCCTTCCATGAATCTTGAGAAGTGAACTCCTTCAATGATTTCAAACTACCATTCTCTCCAACTCTAAGCCCCCCATCACATACTAAACCATTGTAGATTTGGGGTGACCTCCCCTTCCACTGAATATTCCATCACTAAATCTCTAGTTTGCACACCCTTAACTCAATGAACATTCAAAGCCCATGTAAAGACAATTTGAGCATATAAATGCGAAACTTATGTAATTAAGAGTTTGGTGGTTGCTCCAACGTCCCATTATAATTTTCAGAATCTTAGGTAGGTCATCTACAAAATCCATCTCCACACATACCCTTACAATTTTTTTCATATTGCCTCTTCGACTTCTAACATTGATACCTCTTAACATTCCAACGATCCCCAATTTTCCCTCAAATATTGATCATTCCATAATTCTAATGGAAGGGTTGGTAGCTTTACCCACACTTGTTGGATTTTCTCTTTTTCCCTTCAAGGGTCAAAACTAAAGTCCAAAGTTTAAGTAAGAGAAATGTAATCCCCCAAAACCATATTCCCTCTCTTACTTGACCTACATCCAACCCATTTTTAAAAAGGAAGGCTAGCCATCCCCTGGTGATCACATAACTTGAAAGATTTGGGACACATCCTAGTAAGGAATGCCAAACTTTTGACATCCACTGCAACAATGACTTCTCATATATTGACCTATCAAATAATTTTGCAATCAAGGTTGTCTCTTGGAGAGACATAATTTTTCAAATGACTATGTCCTCTCCCAACATCATCATAATTTTTTATGCCTAGTACAACTTTACACACCTTACCCTACATTTTTTGTTGTGCAGTCCTATGATCTCCATCCTTCTTACTTTTTTTCTAGAACCATTAAAATCATCCTTCAAATGATCTCACGCTAACTCTTCCACTAAGAGACCCAAAACATTACTTTGGACCTAGTTTTCTTCCATAACCCTAATTCAAGAGATGCAATCCCATGCTTGTTTACACATAAAAAATCCTTAGAACTAGAGACACTCAATATCGGAAGAGATGCTTGGGTCAAATAAATGCTACATTAACTTTGCAACAACTTAAAATGGAGGCATTCACTCCCTTTTGCATGGGAAGATGAACATCAAGCCCTTCCTTCTACCACGATGTACTACCAACTTGATTGAAAGTATTGTCATACTCATCCTTGACTCCATTATTATCCATTGTTGATTATAACTTCTCTAACATGATCTGGAAAAATTTCACCTTTTCTATAGTCATTCTTTCCACTGAAAGACAATGTGTGGATATAGTTGAACATATTACCTTAGTGAAGTCCTTACGCATAACACTTGGGAATAGGTTTGTAACCCTTGAAGGAGTATTATTTTCCCCCAAAACATTTTGCAACTTCACCTCTTCTAACCCTAGTCTATAGAGATACATTCATGGTACTTTAGTCCTCCCTTCTTACCTCTCCAAGTGTTGATCACTTCTTCTTTTGTAGGGAACATATCATTTCCTCCAAGAGTCTCTAGTGGACCTTGACAAATATCCACCATCTCTTCTTCATCCATCTCCTACCATGCCCTCATCCATTAATGATCACCTATGAATTATTTCAAGATACCATTAAGTTATGTTATCACTAGATTTAGCCATCGTGTATTATTAACTTCAATCAATCAATATTGAATAGTTATAAACAATAGTTAATACAAAAAATGTTTTAGAATGACTAAAAATATTAATTAATTATTAAGTGTTAATTTTAATAATAAATTAATTATTATTTAATTACCACTATTTGATATTCTCATCTAGAGATTTCTATCTATTTTACAACACAAGAATTTAATGTCTATCTTGGAGCATCAAGACCTTGTTTGATATTCTCTAAGATTAGTGGTGCTCCATTTTATTTTTAGAGCATTGGTGTTCCACTTTGGTCTTGGGGTGCCCATGCATGAAGACCATTGGAGCATCGATGCTACACTTTGGTCTTAGATCATTGGTGCTCCACTTTAGTCTTCAAACATTGTAACACCCATGCAGACTATTATTAGTGGTGCTCTCGTATAAGTGGCAAACCATTACACCATATTTGTATTGGCACACCAAAAACTCCACAAAACCTCCTCTTGTTGGCCCAAAGCCTCCCCAATGCTAAATCATCTGCAAAAACCTCTACCACTACTTGCAAAGGTTTTTGTAGATGTCTTCTCGAAAAGTTTGGCTCAAACATTAACACTAAAAACCCTCTACTAAATAATTTAAAAAATTATCTGTTACCATTGTGGAGGATTTTATGGATGATTTTTTGAAATTTTTTGTCAACACATTAACACTAAAAACCTTCGCAAAAACCTTTGGTACAAGCTTATTTCTTAGTAGTGCTCCCTTCAAGCGTAATTAGGTCAGGTTTGTTCTTGGTTATTATAGGTTTATTGGATATATGTATATTAGTTGGTATTAGACTTACGTTTTTCATATCATTGTTGTACAAGTTTATGTATTAATGAGAATTCAAAGTTCATATTCTTCTCAGATACTTGTGCCAATTGTGTATATTCTTGTATTATTCCATTTATGGTTGTCTGATTAGTTTCATTATATGTCTTACCCTGACATAGCAAATGTGTATGTAAGATTAAGACATCACAATTGTTTTGTGGATGTGCCAATTTTGCAAGGCACAATATTGTAGATCACTATTTTATCCTTTGATGAGTTGGTCTCCTCCATCTTTGTTTAAACCTTTAGAAGAGTCTAAATTTTGGTGAGCATGGGATTGAAGATGGAGGGATGTGTAGATATGTATATTAGTTGGTATTAGACTTACGTTTTTCATATCATTGTTGTACAAGTTTATGTATTAATGAGAATTCAAAGTTCATATTCTTCTCAAATACTTGTGCCAATTGTGTATATTCTTGTATTATTCCATTTATGGTTGTCTGATTAGTTTCATTATATGTCTTACCCYGACATAGCAAATGTGTATGTAAGAYTAAGACATCACAATTGTTTTGTGGATGTGCCAATTTTGCAAGGCACAATATTGTAGATCACTATTTTATCCTTTGATGAGTTGGTCTCCTCCATCTTTGTTTAAACCTTTAGAAGAGTCTAAATTTTGGTGAGCATGGGATTGAAGATGGAGGGATGTGTAGATCTCATCCAAATTTTGCAAATTTTGTGATTCAAATTTAACTTCTACTTATTGTCGTAGGTGATAGAGGTATTCATTTGATGGATTCTCTATGATGTGTTGTACCTTGTATCTAGAAAGTCATACTAGATTTGATCATATGGAATATGTTCAACCTCCTTTTCATTTTCGATTGGAATTTGATTTTCTATTAGAATCTACATTATCACATTTCTTAGGGGGTCCATATTATCTGATATGCTTTATTCTTCCACATTTTCTTGTGTTTTTCATTTTTCGTTTTCTTGTTCTAATTGTTCATACTCCATCACGTTCCGCTATGAGTTGTCCTTTGATAATAGGCTCTTCCTTTTCTCCTTCAATGTTTGTGTAGAATTTTAGGGATATGGGAGGAGGTATCTTCTAGGTCCTAGTTTGATATTTTTCTATCTAGGTTATTAAAGGTATTTCTTAAGCATGAAAAGATTATGCATTTATTAAATTCAAGGCTTCATATTTGTTTCCTACTATTTCAACATCCCCATCAACTACTTTTTTAACCCATTTATTTTATTATTATTTGGAATCCATGTTAACTATAGTGAAACCTTTTGGCTTTTGTGTTCTAATTGGTTTGGTGGGAAATGTCAAGCCAGATGCCCACAAGCATGAGATTGCCTACACTTGAAGGGAATTTGCTAATATTTTATGATTTGAACCCATTTTCTATTTCGACTTTCTAAAATTATGGACTCGGGGAATGGAAGAGAAGTTTATAGTTACACAAACTCTTGCATTTGAAGTATAAAGTTTTGCCTTTTTTGTTTATGAGATTTTTCTTAAAATTCCTAATGAAATTTTCTTTTCTCCAAGCTTATTTTCATGCCAAAATTCCAAAGAGAGGGAGCATAAGAAAATCCATACTCCAACTTTATTGAGATCCTCCTGGCCCATATCAAAGAGTTATGTCCAATACAAGATGTATCGACATATTGAGTTGATGAAACAAAGCCTTGCTTCAAAGAGTTTCTCCATGTCCTCTATATGTGAAAATATGGCTATAAAAAATCTCTTAACACATAATTTGAGATTGATTAATCCTTTATCCCTCCAATATGTTATTGAAATCCCATTTTTAAGAATATACTTTGGAGGCCATAACCCTATTCAATGTTGAGATTAGTAACTCAAAAGGTCTGCTATCATGCAAGTGTGTCCTAACATGGTGGGGGACAATGAAAAAGCCAAGTCGATGGGTATTTTATTTTTCCTATGTTTTACTTAGGAAAATAACATTAGATGTGTTATATTCTAATGTTGACTTAATGAGTTAATTGATTAAGTGAAATCACTTAAGTGAAGATGTTTTAATCTTGACCGTTGAGAATGTAGGGAAGATATCAACCATAGATCTCTTCGGAAATTAGGGATTTCGCCTTCCTCATTCAGTGAAAGAGGATTTGACTTGGTCATTTGGGCATGCAATGATTTGGAGAGAGAACGAATTGTTAGAGAAGGTCGAATTGCTTGGCAGGGCGATTTGCTTGCTAGAAAAGTTGGACGAGAGTGTGGTACAGGCAGAGGATTCGATCTATCCTTGGACCATTGCAGAGGTCGATTTATTCTTCCCAAAGATCGCACGTGTGAGAGAGGAGGGCGCACCAGACCATACAAACTTTTTCGTGGAGGCAAGGACAATGCTGAATCAAATCGCAGGGGGTCAGATCTGTTGGAGGAAGAGACCGTACAATTGATTTGGGATGTCTTTACTGGGTTTTGCTCAGTATTTTCTGAAAATCGAAATTGCCATTGTAAGATCCTTCTATATTTGTGCTGCATAATAAAAGATCCAGAAACTGAAGAACCAGTTTTCCCATCTTGGGTTTTTCCGGGGGTTGTTAACCCAAAAATACTTGTCTCTTGTGTGTTTTGATTGCTGATCTATATCTCAGTTTATGTTTTCTGTTGTGCATGTTCATGCATATTGTTGCATGTCAGTTAAATGTGTTCGCATGTTAATGCATGCCAATTAAATTGTGAAAGAACCTAGCTGTAGCTGCTAAAACAAATTTTCAGATATCTTATTGTGCAAATCTAATAAGTTTAACAATTCATTGTGCTGGGTTTTAGTAGTTTCACATGGTATCAAAGCAGATCTGAGAAAATAGCAGCATCAGAGGGTTGAAGAAGGTATATCGATTTCAGATCTAGTAGATCGGGTTCATATCTGACATTTTTTTTAAATGGCCATGCAACTGAGAATGGAGGATAGACGTCAAGGTGCTAAAAAATTCCCTACTTGGAAAGAGAAGGTTCCAGAGTCTTGGATGTTAATGACATCCTTGGTCACATTGATGAGAAGGTTGCAGCATGTTAATGACATCCTTGGTCACATTGATGAGAAGGTTGCATCTCCTACAGATCCAACTGAGTTGGTAGTATGGAAGAAAGGGGAAGTAAAAGCCAAGAGCACCATCCTTGATGGAGTGAGGGACCATATAGTTTTGCATATGTCAGGGGAAAAATCTAAGACTTCTAGACAAATGTGGACGACCTTGGAAAACCTCTACCAGAGTAAAAACGAGAACATGATCATGGTGCTTCAAGAGAGGATGCGAAGTACTAAGATGGCCAAAGGTGAAGGTGTGGTTCCTTATCTCACACGTCTCACCCAGATCTGAGACGAGCTTGCAGCAATTGGGTCAAACACTGAAGATCCTGAGCTAGTATGAATTGCCCTGAATGGCTTTTCAAAGTCATGGGATACCTTTGTTCGTGGGACTGTATCTCGGGAGAAGCTACCAAATTGGCAGCGTTTGTGGGATGATTTCATACAGGAAGAGATTCATCTAGGACAGGCAAGTGGATCATTCTTGTCACCTCAAGGTGTTGATGAGGCATTGGCTCTTGCAGGAAAAAGCAAGGGTAAGAGCAAGAAGAAAGACTCTGGGAATGGAGCAGGTAGAAAGAAAAAGAACATTGACTTCTCTAAATTCAAATGTTTCCAGTGCCACAAGCTGGGGCATTTTGCCTCACAGTGCCTAGAAAAGAAGAAGACACTACCACAGATGGCAGCCGCTGCAGGGGTAGAGGAATTTGCCCAGATATTTGAAGAAGACTTTTGCCTCATTGCATGCATGATGAGCTCAGTTGTCACAGATGTATGGTATGTGGATAATGTTGCGTCTTGTCACATGACAAGACAAAAGGAGTTCTTCATCAAGTTGCAGGAAGGAGTAAATCTTCACATAGAACTCAACAATAATGTGCGCTACAAGAAGCAAGGAGTTGGCACTGTCTCGTTTCAGAGGGAGTCGGGTAAATCACTCTGAATTGTTGATGTGTTGTACATGCCAAGTCTCACCAAGAACTTGATCTTTGTTTTGAACCTTAAGGACAAGGGATTTGAAGTAACCTTCCATAATAGGAAGGTGTATATCATGCCTAAAGGGTCTTCAGCCAAGATGGACAAGGTGATTGGAGTTCGAAGTGAGAAGGTCTACACGTTGCATTTTGAGCTAGAGAAGGCTCTCATCAGCAACAACACAGATCTATGAGAGTTGTGGCATAGACAGATGGCGCATCTACATTATGGTGTGATGGACCATCTAAGACAGGCAGTCATTGGGATGCCTCAGGTTGCGGCAAAGAAGCATGATCCATGCAAGGGTTGTGCTATAGGGAAGTATGTTCGCAAGCCATTTCCACCCACTGAGCATAGGTCCAAGAGGATCTTGGATCTAGTCCACTGAGATGTTTGTGGTCCTATGAGTGTTCAGTTGATGAGCGGATTCAACTACTTTGTGATCTTTGTAGATGACTACTCTAGGAAGACCTAGATCTACTTCCTCAAGAACAAGGACAAAGTGTTTAGCAAGTTCAAGGAGTTCAAGGCTCTAGTGGAGAACCAATCTGGTAGGAAGATTCAAGTGCTCAGGTCATATAATGGGGGTGAGTACACCTCTAATGACTTTGTGGAGTATTGTGTTGTTGAGGGCATCAAGGAGCTCACAATTCCTTACAACCCGCATCAAAATGGAGTAGTGTAAGGAAAGAACATGACTATAGTTGGTGCAACATGTGCCATGTTGTATGATCAAGGGTTACCATTGTTCTTATGAGCAAAGGCATATCGTACAACAGTATATATCCAGAACATAAGTCCCCATATTGTTTTGGGTAGAAAGACACCCGAGGAAGTCTATACAGGTACCAAACCGGATATGAGCCATCTTTGCATCTTTGTAGTGTGTGTTATTGTCACGTCTCTTCAGAGAAAAGGACGAAGCTATACCCCACAGGAGAGAAGGGGCTACTTGTTGGCTATAGTGAGGTCTCTAAGGCCTATTTTGTCTTTGTGCCAGCACGCAGGAGGATAATTGTGTGCAGATGTACAGTTTGAGGAGGAGAGAGCCTTGAGATGATATAGAGATATGCCAACACAGACAGAGGACCAACAGGGACATGACTCAGGAGTGAAGCCTGAGGAGGCACAGAGTCGAAGCACTGGATCACATAATTAGACACAGAGTACTTGTACAGGTACAAGTGTTGAGGGGGAGACTATTGGACAAGATCATCATGAGCGGAATGATGATGAGGAGGGGCAGTGTGATGCAGTTCCACAGGAGCAGGATACTAGGCCACGACCTAAGTGGTATAATTCCATAGTCAGTGATTCGAGATTAGCAAGGCCTGCAGAAAGAGACTTCAAACAAAGTAAACCACCGTAGAGACTGGGATATATGGCTCTTATGATAGAGTTGATAGATGTTAAGCCTTCCACATTCGAACATGATGCACAACATGAGGTATGGCAGGAGGCCATGATGGACGAATATGCCTCTATTATGAAGAATGACGTATGGGAGGTAGTTCCCAGGCCAGAGGGAAAGCGGGTGGTTGGATTCAGATGGATCTACAAAGTGAAGCATGCAACA
>ML802734.1:154215-174656 GCA_009831015.1 Picea engelmannii | reverse complement strand
GGAGGGTGGCTTCGGCCTATGGTTGGGTGATGAGGGTATCGTCAATGGTAAAACGAGCACAATCTTTTATATTCTAACAATGAGTGTGTCCTAGCATGGTGGGGAACAATGAAACAATTCAATTCGATGGGTATTTTATTTTTCCTATGTTTTACTTAGGAAAATAACATTAGATGTATTATATTCTAATGTTGACTTAATGAGTTAATTAATTAAGTGAAATCACTTAAGTGAAGATGTTTTAATCTTGACCGTTGAGAATGTGGGGAAGATCTCAACCATAGATCTCTTCGAAAATTAGGGATTTCTTCTTCCTCATTGAGTAAAAGAGGATTTGACTTGGTCATTTGGAGAGAGAACAAATTGTTGGAGAAGGGCGAATTGCTTGGCAGGGCAATTTGCTTGGGAGAAAAGATGGGCGAGAGTGTGGTACAGACAGAGGAAAAGACTTACAGAGGATTTGATCTATCCTTGGACCATTGCAGAGGTCGATTTATTATTCCTAGAGATCACACATGTGAGAGAGGAGGGTGCATGAGGCCATACAAACTTTTTCGTGGAGGCTAGGACAGTGTTGAATCAAATCGCAGGCGGTCATATCTGTTGGAGGAAGAGACTGTACAATTGTTCTAGGACATATTTATTGGGTTTTGCTCAGTATTTTTTGAAAATTGAAATTTCCATTGTAAGATCCTTCTATATTTGTGTCGCATAATAAAAAATCCAAAAACTGAAGAACCGGTTTTCCCATATTGGGTTTTTCCGGGGGTTGTTAACCCAAAAATACTTGTCTCTCGTGTGTTTTGATTGTTAATCTATATCTAAGTTTATGTTTTTTGTTGTGCATGTTCATGCATATTGTTGCATGTAAGTTAAATGTGTTTGCATGTTAATGCATGTCAATTAAATTATGAAAGAACCTAGTTGTAGCTGCTAAAATGAATTTTCAGATATATTATTGTGAAGATATGATAAGTTTAATAGTTCATTGTGTTGGGCTTTAGTAGTTTCACATTCAACAATATATGAGGGAATGAATCTTCATAAATTATATCTCTTGACTTATTAGTTTTGATTGGGTATATAACCTAGGGTTTTTAGCCTCTTTCGAAAGGCATCCATTCTACCAAGATATACATGGGGAATCATCTCCACTATTTTATTCTCTTGCAGGAGGGTTCATATTGAGTTCAACTATTTCTTCCTTATAAGTTGTATATGACACCTCACCCCCCAGTTTAAGTTTTGTGAGCTTCCCTACTCTACTACAAAAACCTTGATCACTCATAGTAAGGAAAGAAAGCTTCCCAAAGATGTGTTCAATTTCCAAAATAGAAAATAATTTGGATATGATTCAACCCTGCGACTGTTATATCCTCAAAACTGGAAAGCATTACTTTGTCCCATGCATCTTTGTAAAATTACTATCTCGGGCTATGACATAAGTGAAACACAAAAATAAAAAAAAAGATTGAATATTTGGGAGGTCTTAATTAGAACACAAGGTGGAATTTGGTACACATGATATATGTGTGCATGGGTGGAGTTATGTGTGTCACACATTCAATTGCTACCTTTGGGTGCTTTGTTATGTATATAAAAATAAGATAGGGATAATTCAATATAATAGTAAACATTTATAATTAATTAATAAATAAATAAGTAAAAAGAAACACCTCTTCATAAAGAGGCAAGGAGGCATCTTGTACTATATTTATAATCGGGACCCATTCTTTGTAAATAATTATTCATGATTCTTATTCATTCTATCAATCAAATATTTTATTTTATCCTATATATTGAGTAAATTATCGAACATTTCTGCTACATTGGTACCAGATCCCATGGTATTTCTTAAACCACTTCATAATTTTTTTTTACCCATATGGAAAACAACAAATTTACTGATTAGGTAATGAAATTTTACTAATTCAGTCAAATTTTTTTATTGACTTATTAAAAAAAATGCGTTATATATACAAAGTCAATTTTTTATATACCGCTTATAAAGTGAATTAAAAGAGGGTTCTACAAAGAAAAAGGCCAACCCTAACTCTAAGATGGTTAACAATGATGAGTTACAAGCAAATCTAAACTGATGTAGAGATGAAGTCAATAGCATAAGATACCATCTTGGTAATGTTGAGAAGGGACAAAAAGAGTTAGGAGAAGGACAAAAAGAGTTAGCAAAAGCACAAAAAGAATTAAGAGATAAAATCTATAAATTAATAGTAAAGGAAGACAAGATTGATAGGTTAATAGGGGACTCTGAGAAACGATGACACACCATTATTAAAAACAAGAAATGATGAAAAGGATGAAACAATGAGAATGCTTAATCATCACAACAAAATAATTGACCAACTAAATGAAAGGGTCGACACATTATTTGCAAAATCCTTAGCCTACTGAAGACTGCCATAAAGTCCAGAATCACAAAATACAAGTGATCATAGACATCAAGAAGCACCAAAAATAATTTTTTAAGGTAGCATGCATAACTCAATATTTCAAGATAGATATTGTCAAAAATTTTAAAAAGAATTACGGAAATATGATGGTAAGGACTATAGAGGAGTCGTCGTTTGGGCCAACAAAATGGAGGGTATCTTTGAATCAAATCCCTCGTTGGGTGAACGAAAAAAAAATAATCACAGCCACCAACAACTTAGAAGATGAAGACTTTGAAACCAATTTGGAAAATGAAGAGTAAGATGTAGACTCTAAATCCAATTAGGAATATGGAGAAGAATACAAAGTGATCCAGGTGGATATCGGTGGCCACCCAGCTATTCCACTGGCTCGAAATACAATTTTCCACCTTGGCATTTTTTCTATAGTTGTTCGGGTCCCAAACGTCCAGGGCCATTTTGAGGCTCTAAACGATATTTTTTTGGATTTTTTGGGGGGAAAGGGTATCTTTTTATAGTCCCTCACCCTCAATGGAAGTTGTACTCCTAGGCTAGACCTTTACAACAAGGTATAGAACACCCCAAACAAAGATCGTATGCAAAATTTACGCCCTCGGGAAGTTGATGTATCGACTACCCCCATCAGGGCCCACAAACCTTTTGGCGTTTCATCTTTCGGGGTTAGGGTTTTGGATGTTTAGGGTTTATGTTAAAATGGCCTTTGGAGCCTCATTGTAAAAACATCTTCTTATGAATGAGCATAGCCTTCACATATCTTCTGAGAGATAAGATGCCACCATTCTAGCGAGTTCAATCACTCTGTGTTTTTGCAGTTTTTGTACATTTCTCTCATTAATAGAAATTGTGTATTACTATATATTTGTGTTTCTTGCAATATATCTATGTATTTACTGATTATATATCTGCCTTCATTTCATTCTCAAAATAATCTGAATCAGTGGTATCAGAGCATATTACTCCTTGTCGTTTCTTAGTGCATGTTCCCGATGAAGTCAAGGTATAGAGAGTTGTGTATTGAGCTAGTTTCTCTTGAGGACAATTGCTCTCACCTTCCCAAGTGGCCTCCCATGGCGGAAGAAAAGAGAGATGACGGAGTAGGAGATCCCATAAAGTTGTTGCTCGTGGAAGCCCTCACGCAAAAGAGGAACGAGATGATGGAGAATTTTGTCCAAATCCTTCAATGGTTACCAACAATAGTAGACGCTTCTTCATCAAGCGATCGCTTTGGATATGTCACCCCATTCAAGGTACAAGTTAATTTTGATATTCACGTATTTGAAGGTCAGATCGATGCAGATGCTTTGGAAAAGTGGTTAAATATACTAGAAGGTTATTTCTTCATTCACAATTTTTCCAATAGGGAAAAGATCACCTTTGTACTCTTGAAGACTATCCCCCATGTCAAAGATTGGAGGGAGACTTATTGTGAACAAAACTCCATAGAGGAGTCTGAAATATTTGGGGTTGAGCCCACTTGGGATTCTTTTGTGGATGACATCAAGGAACAATACTACCTTGTTGGAAACTATGATGACCAGTACATGAGATGGACCACACTACATCAGGAGAGGGACCAAACAGTGATGGAGTTCACAAATACCTTCCATACCTTGCACACCAACCCGGGTATGAAAGACTCTGAGTGACATCTGGTTTGAAAATACCATGGGTGTTTACATACGTACATCCAAATAGAAATGGATTTTATGTACATCTCGTCATTGGGAGTTGCTTATCGATATGTTGTCAAAATCGAGCAGAAATTAAAGCAACAGACTAAGCGAGAGTTCGGGTCTACAAATCTACAAAAAAGAAAGTATGGTAAAGACAACCCTTCACAGAACAACCAACCTCAAGACAACCAGTCCAAGCCATAAGAAGAGAAGGGTAACAAGAAGTCGAAGAAGGACACTGGGAAGTGGTGCGACTTTCACAAAAGCCCTTGGCACAACACCGATGAATGTCGCTCGAAACAGTCATTGGTGGCCGAGCTCAAATAAAAATAGTCGAGCCCCGACTCAGACTCTTATTAAAAAAATAATAAAAGGAGACAAATTATTGATGCATAATCCACTCCTACCATCGCGACCACAAGAATCCAACCAAAAGAACCAGAGGATCATGAGGAGGGGGAGTGCCTCTTCCATTCACAGATGTGGGTGAAGGGGACCCCACTGCATTTAATTGTTGATAGTGGAAGCCAAAAGAAATTCATCTCAACAGAGGTCGTCAAACAGATTGATTTTCTAACAACACAAAACCTACAACCATACAACATCGTGTGGCTTCGCCAGGGACGAGACCTCTATGCCATCCAACAATGTCGCTTATCCTACAACATCAAGCCCTTCAAGGATGAGGTACTCTGTCATGTTGCCCCATTGGAAGTTTGCGATCTTCTATTAGGCCAACCATATATGTGGAAGTGTCAAGTTGTTTATGAGTCTCGACCCCGTAGTGTCATTGTTACTCTGGGGGGTCAGCTCTATAGGGTACCAGAGGTAGTTCTGAATATTGTCCCAACAAAACGATGCCATAAAGTAATCTCTCATACCGCAAAGTTTAGCCTCTTCACAATTCGGTTAGAAGGTGAATAGAAGGACACTACAACCTTTCTATCTAGTAGAAGAAGATCAAAAAGATTGTAGAAGAACACCAAGATGTTCTTGCTTCACCTATAGGGGTACCTCCACATTACCCAGTCAAGCAAAGTTATAATAGATCCCTTCATACTCTTCATGTTGCATCTTCACCAAAAGGGTCCTCCCCCACTTAGATCAAGGCAGATCATGTAACCAAATTGGTAGAACAGATCCATGCCCCCAAGCAACAAGCTAATTCCAAGTACAAGAAGGACAATGTCTTTCGCAAGGCAAGCATCAACAAGGTTCAGATTCAACAAAAGATTCCCTCGGAACTTGACGCAATGGAGACCATTGCTTCCTAAGGGGGGAGGAATGATCCAGGTGGATATCGGTGGCCACCCACCTATTGCACTAGATCGAAATACAATTTTCCACCTTGGTAGTTTTTCTACAATTTTTTGGGTCCCAAACTTTCGGGGCCATTTTGAGGCCCTAAATGACGTTTTTTTGGACTTTTGGGGGTTTAAGGATTTTGTTTTTCATTCCCTGACCCCCGATGAAAATTGTACTCCTCGGCTATACCTTTCCAACAAGGTATAGAAAACCCCAAACAAAGATCTTATGCAAAAGTTACGCCCTTGGAAAGTTGATGTATCGACTACCCCCATTGGGGCCCACAAACCTTTTGGCGTTTCATCTTCCAGGGTTAGGGTTTTGGATGTTTAGGGTTTTCTCATTTATGCTTTATGTTAAAAAGGCCTTTAGAGCTGCATTGTAAAAACATCTTCTTACGAATGAGTGTAGCCGTCACATCTCTTCTCAGAGATAGGCTGCCACCATTCTAATGAGTTCATTCACCTTGTATTTTTATAGTTTTTGTACATTTCTCTCATTAATAGAAATTGTGTATTATTGTATCCCTGTGTTTCTTGCAATATCTTTGTGTATTTACTAATTATATTTCCACCTTCATTTCGTTCTCAAAATAATCTGGATCATAAAGACTCTAAATCCAATTGGGAATATGAAGAAGAAGATGAGGAAAACGATGAAGAAACTAATGTGAACCGGGGTGGGTTTGTAAATATGTTTTCTATGTTATCTGTAACCTCACCCACCAAAGATAATGGTAGTACAGTCTCATTTCATGTCAAATTTGCAAGGGACCATCTATGGAAGAGGCATCTCATCTCTAGAAGTGAAATGATTTTTTTTGGAGATGAGGATGTGTAGTTCTATGTATGGAGACTAGAGTCTCAATTAGGGAAAACGATAATAAAATTCCATAGGAAATGGGCCAAAATATGAACACATCACATACCTTTCATATGTCCTCCGACAACCCTAAACCTAGGAAAAAAACTCCATAACAAAGAGATCCAATAGTCCAACAAGATTGTTGAAATATTTTTAACATATATATACTATGGGGATGACTATCATTTCATCCAGATAGAAGAGGAGCTCTTCAAAACAATGGTTTCTCTTGAGAGACTTCTTGACAAGAAATTCGATAGAGAGCTTCTCGGTTTTGGAGAAGATGAAGAGGGTGCTAAAATTTATGGGCAACAAAGGAAGTCATTCATTAAACTATAACCTTGTCTTGGAAATCTCAGAAAACATATCTTAGAGTTGTTTGATAATGGAGAAGACCATCTACCCCCAAACAGATGATTCAAGGTCAATCAAATGTATTGTCACACTCTGGACAATTTCGATGTTGGGAAGTATTGATATACATTCTTCGATACAAGCACAATGGCTTACATACACGAAGACTTATGGAAGGCCTTCACATTTTCAACCAACGCCATGTTTTTGCTCGGGACATTACCATCACATTCAACTTATGTCCACAACATGAGTATGCTCGATACTTTGGATATAAAGAGATTCATGAATGACCTAACAACTTCCGTAGAAGAGACCAAAGATTGGTTGGTGACTTCATTGACAATTAGCATGAGTATGAGAATTCTAGAAAAAGTGTATCAACTCTTAGCATGATCACATAGGCAGTTGGGGGGCAAGGTTTTCCATGAAGTAGAGGTGCATCACAAGTCTTTTTTTTCGATCATTTTGAAGAGGAAGGCAATGTTACATATGTAAAAATAAGATAAGGATAATAAAATATAATAGTAAACATTTATAAATAATTAATAAGTAAGTAAGTAAAAAGACACAACTCTTCATAAGGAGGCAAATAGGCATCCTGTAGACTATATTTATAATCAGGGCCCATTCATTGTAAATAATAATTCATGATTCTTATTCATTCTATCAATCAAATATTTTATTTTATCTCATATATTGAATAAATTATCGAAGATTTCCACTGCATGCTACTGTGTATATCTTGAAGTGTTGGGAAAATATATCTTGGGAAAGACTTAAGGATTACATGGGAGTGGAATTTGGTCTATATGCATGAGCATGCATGTGGAGTTGTGAATAAAATGTTGGTTGTGAGAAAGTCATCATTTGTGACCATTTGTTCCAAACCCTATTAGATATGCCTTATTTGGTAGGATTTAAAGGGAATATGGGGGTGACATTTGGTTTGTCCTATCTCGATGTGTCCTTATGACTATATTAAGGTGCTAGGTAAATATATCTTTGGCAAGCTTTAAGGAGAACATGTGATGGGATCCAATTCATGCGTGCATACATAAGTTATGTTACACACACTGCACATTCAACCACTACCTTTAGATGACCCCATGGTTATCTTAAGGTTCTAAATAAAGTCCTCATGCCAATAAAACCTTGGTTAATGGTGAGAACATATTCATTCCTCACCATTTGTTTCAAACCCCTTGGGCTATATCGTATTTGGTACTCTCAAAGGAGAATATGGGGGTAGAATTTGGTCCATATATGTGTATATGGGCGGTGCTATGCATACCACACATTCAATCATTACTTTCAAGTGCCCCCATAGCTACCTTAAGGTGCTAGGTAAATATATATTTGGTAGGGCTTAAGGAGAACATGGGGGTGACCTTGGTCCACATATGTGTGTGCACGAGTTATGTTATACATGCCCTATGTTTGACCATTAACCTAGGTGCCCCCTAGCAAAGTGCCAAATAAATCATTCATGAGAATGTAACCTTGGTCAATGGTGATAAAATCATCATTCCTCACCATTAGTTCCAAACCATTTGAAGTTTTACATTTTTTGGTTAGCCTTAAGGAGAACATGGAGATGGATTTAGTCCACATATATGTGCATGTAGGTTGTCCTATGTGTGCTACATTTTCGACCACTACTGTTGATTGTCTCCATTTCTACCTTAACGTGACAGGTAAATATATCTTTGGCATGCTTAAGAGGAAAACAAGGGCGGGATTTGGTCCATATATATTTGTACATGGGTGGTGCTATGTGTAGGACTTAATCAACCACTACCTCTCGGAACCCCATAACTACCTTAACGTGCCAAATAAATCCCACTTGAGATTGGAGCCTTGATTAATGGTGAAAAGTAATAATTTCTCACCATTTGTTCCAAATCAATTAGATGATTAAAAAATTGATAGACTTTAAGAAGAGCATGGATATGAACTTTGGACCAATATATGTCTATATCAGAAATGTTATATATGCTACACATTTAACCATTCTAAGTACGCATAACCACCTTAAAGTACTCGTAAATATATTAAAAAGCCATAAAATTCAAAAATTATATTCTTATGCCCAAAGCAAAACCAAACATTACTCCAATGACTATTTTTACGTGTTGTGTGTTTTATGTAGAGATTGGTGCTCTTGTGAGAATTATGAACAACGAGAACAAAAAAGATAGAATACTTTCTCTCTTCCCATTGTTAATACTCCCTCTTACCATATTATATATTTTTATTTTCATGGCGAAACATGATTGGTGTTTTAAAAGGAATTTATCACTAATAATTCACTCGTGAACTATTTTTTTAAGAGTGATGGTTAAGATTTGACCATAACTTGTTCATATGGAGTCTAGTGAGCAATGGCTAGGTTTTGATCATAACTTGTTCATATGTAGTCTAACATGTCAAATTTTTGTTGCAACAGAAGGTGTTTTCTCATGCCTATGTGTCCTAGGCATATAGTGGACATTAAATTTACCCAAGAAAATTGAATTTTATTAGCCTAAGTTTAACTTATGAAACTCAACCACAAAATATGTTCTTTAGTGGATTGTGGGGTTCTATCAAGGAGCTCGACACTCAGCCTTAGTGTTGAGTGGGGCCCTGCCTAGAGCAGTGCACTTTCTGAGTGTTGTGTGGGGTCCAAAGAGAGGAGGCACCTCAATATGGACCATTGAAGCTATTGTTGGGCGTGAATCCCAAGGCATCGGTTGAGGGAGGCTAGGTATAAAGTTGGTTGAGGGTGTTGGGAACCTCATTCTATCATTTGGATGAGAAAGAGAAGAGAGGGATCTAGGATGAGAGAAGCTACATGTTGAGTTGTTGAAGAGGGTGAGTTATGAGTTGAGCTAGGGCAGCTAGTGGAGGCCATTCAGAGGCCATATTGTACAACAAGAAGAGGACAACTTCAACACCATAAAACAACAACAACAACATGACAACCATTTTCTGAGCATATTGGGTTGAGAGAAGAGGCCAAATCAGAGGGGTTTTAGCAGTAGCAGTTAGGGCTGCACACAACAATTTTTGTATTGTCTACAGAAGTGGCCATACTAGGTCATACATGATGTAATGTTCCTGACTTGGCTAGTCTAAGAAACTTTGCTAATGTGTGTAGGGATAATTGTTTACACCATATAAATGATCATACAAATAACAAATGCGACAAAAGACTACAAAGTTTATATTATGATATCTCTGTGGAGTACAAATGTTGAATGCGGATGTATAAAAATTAATCACTCGGCTATATCAAATGACAAAAGGATCTTAGCTGGAATGCAATAAGCAAACTAAATGATAATACGTGATAATAGATGAGCACTGCAGAATCAATGGATGAGCTGGAACTATGACAGCTCACACAATAACTGTTGTAAGTCCAGAAAATTCATGTAACACACCCACAGTGGGGCGTAAAAATTTTGTTCTCCTTACAGGAAAAAATCCTCTCTCTCCACGGTCTCTGATTCGGAAAGTCGGGGGACTAGCCCCCTTTTTTTCTTTTCTTTAATGACCATCGTATATGACCGCGAGTTACGTTTGAATGCCTATCACATGATTGCGTGAGTGGACAAGGGTGGTTTGAGTCCAACCGCTTTTCTCCCCGCAATTCACCACGAGCCACCACGTGTCCCATTCTCAATACCGTGGTTCCAGTTGCGACCCACCCTCTAACTTTTAAAGTCCGAGCACTTTCTATCCCCACAATTCAACGCAACCTTTGATCTCATGATCTTGACGGTACTTCTGAACTGATGGCTCAGATCTGCCCCTTTTAAATCAACAAACATGATTTGCTTCGAGACTTTAGCGTTTGGAGTTTTCAACTCTCAAACCTTGTTTTCTCTGCGATGACTATCTCCCGGAGTGGAAGATCTGCTGACACCTATCCCTCGCAAACGGGCGATTCAGATGAACTCCGGCTCTTCGGCCTTCGGGAGTTCTTGTTCAATACCCTCTCTTTCTTCCGGAGTGATTTCTCTCGAAGTGGCAGATCATTTGCCACACGTCCTCTCCAAATCAACGACCTTGGTCCTCTTCGGGACTTTGACACTTTTCAACCAAGACCAGATCAACGACCTTCAGCTCCCTTCTCGATCAACGGTCGAGATTCTACTTCGGGACTTCGACGCTTCCACCCTCTACTTTCCTCTAAAGTATTTCGTACCCGAAGTTCTAGATCTGGCACCACGCATCCACTTCAGATCAACAACTCTCATCCGCTTTGGGACTTCGGCCTTCAGAAATCTCAAACCTCAAATTCTCCTTGCTTCATTTCTTTCGAAACTTTCTATCTGGAGTTTGCGATCTGATGACATATGTCCTCCTTCAGATCGACGACTCCCAACTGCTTCGGTTGTTTGGGCTTCGGTGATTTCAAACTATTCTCCTTCATGTTCTCCTAGAGTGTTTTCACTTGGAGTACACGATCTGTCGCCACGTACCCTTTGGATCTGATGGTCCATATTCTCTTCGGGTCTTTACCCGGAGTCCACAGATTCATGCCACCTTTCCTCTGGATCTGACGGTTGAGATTCACTTCGGGTCTTCGGATCTCTGGGATTCAAGAGTTTCAACTCTCAACTAAAACTCTCGAAGTGACTTTCCCCGAAATATTTGAACTATTGACATGTGTCTCCTGTCGGCCAACTGAAAGGATCTACTTCGACTCTTCGACTCTTCGGGCTTCAAAAGTTTCAAGCTTCTACACACTCATTTTTTCCGAAGTGCATTCACCTGGAGACTCCGATCTAATGACACGTATCCCTCCTGGCGATCAATAGCTAGGACCTACTTCGGGTCTTCGATGATTCTGCTCTTTCCTTGACCACAAACTCTCACTCAGGAGTTGTGTATCTTGCGCCACTTGTCCCTCTTGGCGATGAACAATCCCAATTCACTTAGGGACTTTGGTAATTCAACCCTCCTGTGCACACAAAGGTTAAAACTTGTGCACTTTATCTTAGGTTGGATGACTATCGTCCCTTTGCGCTCAGATCCTACGGTCAGGATTTGTTCCTTCCCAACGCTTCTCCTCTGCTTCCCTGGACGCTGATCTAACGGTCCAGGCTTCTCCCCACAACTGATCTGATGGTTTTCGTCGCTCGTCCTCCTGAGCTTCTGACTTCTTCCGACTTGGAAGAGTTTTTTGGATATTCAAAGGCCTCAGCCCTCGTTCCTCCTGTGAGCCCGACTATCTTGGGTCTCGCCTTTGCTCTTAAAAACGTTATCTCTCCTGATCTTTTTGATTCTCTCAGACCGATGATACCAAAGAACTTCGTTACTCTGCGGATTTCCTAAGGGATCACGACCATCCATCTCACAACTATTCAAGGTTTGGCGGTCGTGATCCGACCAATACCGAGGTGTCTGTCGATCAACGGTTCACAGTAATTGTGGGGCCCCAACGCGCGTTCTCTTTATCAGAGAGCTCAACCTTCGCAATCTGGAAAGTACTCGCCAAACTTGGTCGAACCAGAATCGTTGATCTTCCAGCCCGACGAGATCAACGATGTTGGTGAATTGTGGCCCGCGAACTAGCGCATCTGCTACTTTCACCTTCGCGCTCTGCAGTGACTCCCCACCCTCGATCTTAGTTCATAGATTGACGGTTCAAAGTGATTGCAAGATTCAACCTCTGCAATCTAGGAAGTGCTCACTCGACACTAGACGAATCCTAGTCGTTGATCTCCCATTCCTGACGAGATCAATGACGTGGGTTGATTGTGGATTATGAACTAGCATGTTCGCTAATTTCACCTTCGCATTCCGCAATGATTCCATCTCCGTTGTCAGATTCTTAAGTCATTAGTGGTTCGGGTAACTGGACTATCATACAATTTGACATCTCAAATCTTTGAGCTCCAAGGTTCTTAAACCTTCATGAGCTAACTCCTTTTTGTGCAAGGTTCCTAGTCTTCACATAGCTCTTGGGATATAATCCCTGCTCTTAGTCGGGTTTTTGGTTAAGGGCTTAAGCGTGAGTTCAAAGTCTCCTAGACTACTAGTCTGAAGGGAACTCCTTCCTAACTCACAAAACTTTAAGCTCTGAGTCAAGGCAAGGTAAACTCATGAGGTTACCAAACAGTAGCTATGCCAAGGGGCATGCTCCGACTCTGGAACGATGATGTAGTTCCCTGGAGAAAGCGCCTCCGAGGACTGAATGAGAGAATATGGAAAATCAAATAGAAGTATATGTTCTCAATGGAACGAATGTATACTCATAACTTAATTATTTAATACATAAACCATTTATAGACATATAAATACACGCATGCAACCATTATTTCCAATTCAAAGCACAAGGCATGAAAACACTTATCAGAACCATAAGGTGTGATGCTACTGCTGAAAGGGGTGCTCGTTTCCACCCAAACATAGGCTCATTCACTCCCAATGGATTTATCACTGGCCACCGCCGAGCTTAGACCACGATGCTTTGAGATTCAATCTCTTCCTTCCATCTTAAGGGAAGTTAGGGACAAAGGTTACTCTCCTTCTCCCAATACATAAATAGATAGGGACGAAGGTTACTCTCCTTCTCCCAATACAGAAATAGATAGGGATGAAGGTTAGTCTCCTTCTCCTTGCTCAGTCTCTATTTTATGTGATTAGAACTGACTCCAATTCAGTCCTCTTTCGGACCCAAGAGCTCTGGCTCTCGTTTCCACTCTTCACAGGTCTTCCTCTGCCCCCGCCACGCTTCCTTTCTTTTCTTCCTCAGCAAGATTGTGTGTGGCTCGAATTCTCAGTCTATGGTCAAGTCTGGAAGCCTTACGGATGGGCGGTCTGCCCCATACCCTCATTAACTCTTGAGGAGGTCTTCCCACCTACCAACCTAACTATAATTCATTCCTGGGTCAGAGGGTTGTTCTGATCTGAGCAATTAAATCCATCAAGGTACTGGTTCGGTGGAGGTTAACGCAACCATTCTAGGTCCCCTCCACCACCTTTTCATAGCATTCGTGGTCTCTTCTTAGCACGTCCCCTTTCCAAAAGTCATGCAACACGTATCCATTTTCTATTATTATAATAGAATTTACATTCATCGACCTTTTATACAAAGGTCCATCAAATCAAACATTCACACCTTTGAGTTTTCCATAGTTCCTTGACCGATATAGTTATAATTACAAACTAGGGGAAACAGGGTATTACAATTCCCTCCCCCTTAAAGGAACATTGTTCTTGATGTTCTATCTGTCAACATGATATGTATGTACCAGAGTAAACAAAATCGGATATGCATGTCTCATGGCATCCTCCATTTCCCATGTAGCCTCATCTGGGCCAAAATGTTTCCACTGCACCTTGACCTGTGCAATGGTTCAATTCCTAATTGAGGTTTCCTTCCGGTCTAATATGCATTGAGGTTCTGGCAGGAATTCTCCCTCTGGCTCCACTTGAATCACAGACCGGTCAATTATATGATTAGAATCATGTACATATTTCTTCAATAATGAAACATGGAAAACATTATGTGCCTTTACTATGGGAGGAAGTGCTAGCCTATAAGGTACAGGTCCCACTCTATCGAAGACTTCAAAGGGTCCACAATACCGAGGTGCCAATTTGGCACAAACTCCCATTCTTAGAGAACTCTTCATGGGTCTAACTCTGAGATAGACATGGTCTTCTGTCTTGAACTCTCTGGGAGTTCTCTTTTTGTTGGCGTAACTTTTTTGTCTATCCTTAGCAATCTTCAAATTTTGCCTTATCTGGATCACTTGTTGTTCCATTTCTTTCATCATGTTGGGTTCGATTGTAATTATGTTTACTGGATTACTCCAGATGATTGGAATCTTGCATTGTCTACCATAGAGGGCTTCAAAAGGGCTCATCTTCAAGGATTCTTGATAACCGTTGTTGTAGGTAAACTCTACCAATGGTAGGTAGTCTTCCCACTTCTTATGATAATGCATTACATGCATCCTTAGCATGTCCTCTACTATTTGGTTCACTCTTTTTGTCTGTCCATCAGTTTGAGGGTGATAGGTCGTGTTAAACAACAATTTAGTCTCAAAACTAGCCATTAGGGATTTCCTAAAGCTTGAAGTAAATTTGGTGTCTCTGCCAAATACAATTTCCTTGGGCATGCCATGCATTCTAAATATCTCCTTCATGAAGATGTTGACAATATCTATTGCCTTGCAAGTTGACTTGACAGGAACAAAATGAGCAGACTTACTAAGTTTTTCCACCATGACCATGATGGCATCATTTTTCTTGGTCGACTTTGGTAATCCGGTGATGAAATCCATGGAGATGGTTTCTCATTTCCATTTTGGGATTGGTAGGGGTTGTAACAAACCTACTGGATGTAGGTGTTCTGCCTTAACTTGTTGGCATTCTAGGCACTTAGCTAGATAGTCGGCTATGTCTTTCTTCAATCCAAGCCAATAGAATTGTTTCCTAATGGTCTTGATCATTTTCTGATATCTTAGGTGACTCGTATATGGTCTCTTGTGTAGTTCATCCATTAGTAACCTTTTCAAGTCGTCATAGTTTGGAATATACAATCTATTTCTGTAAGTCAGCAGGCCTTCCTTGAGCATCTGGTAGCCTTCATACTTTAGCCCTGTAGGCTCTTGCCTTAGGTATGAGGTCACGGTATTGAAGAATGCGTCTGTTTCTTGTGCATTTCTGACCCTTTTCCTGACATCCATTTCACAGGTTCTTACCACTTCCATATAATTCATTTTTATAATTCTACTAAGGGCATCAACCACCCTATTTTCCTTTCCTTTGATGTGTTTGATTTCAAAATCAAACTCACTAAGGAGAGCCATCCACCTAGCTTGCCTGGCATTGAGTTTTAGTTGATCAAACAGGTGCCTCAACCCACAATGGTCTGTCATAAGCACAAATCTCCTACCCAGGAGGTAGTGCCTCCACATTTTTAAAGCATGTACTATGGCAACCAACTCTAGGTCATGGGACACATAATTGATCACATGCTCATTTAATTTCCTAAACGCGTAGAAAATTACACATCCCTCTTGCATAAGGACTCCTCCGAATCCTTCCTTGCAGGCATTTGTACACACAAGGAAACCATTATCCGGGTCTACAATCTTCAGCACGGGTGCATGGGTCAGGAGGTATTTCAGTTCCTGAAATATTTCTTCACATTTTGATGTCCAAGTGAATTTAACCCCCTTTTTCTGAAGGGCAGTGATTGTACAACCAATCTTAGAAAACCCTTTTATGAACCTTCTATAGTATCCTGCTAAGACCATGAAGGATATGATATCATATACATCCTTTGGGGTAGGCCATTCCATAATAGGTCTGATCTTTTCAGGGTCTACTGCCACCCCTTCCTTAGAAATAACATGGCCTAAGTAATGGACTTGCTTCCGGAAAAAGTCTCACTTGCTAAACTTAGCGTAGAGTTGATGCTCTCTTAGTACTTGAAGTACGAGTCTAAGATGTTCTTCATGCTCCTCTCTGTTCTTGGAGTAGATTAGGATATCATCAATGAAAGCCAATACAAATTTGTCCATAAATTTGTTGAGTACATTATTTATCAAGCACATAAAAGTGGCGGGGGCATTGGTTAACCCAAATGGCACCACCATGAATTCATAGTGACCATACCTCGTCCTGGAAGTTGTTTTGTGGATGTATTCATCCTTAATTTGGACTTGATGGTATCCATACCTTAAGTCGATCTTCGAGAAAATGGAAGCACCTCCCAATTGGTCGAATAAGTCATCGATTCTTGGTAAGGGGTACTTGTTCTTTATGGTTGTCTTATTGAGTTGTCTGTAATCTATGCACAGTCGGAGTGTGCCATCTTTCTTTTTCACAAACAAGATGGGCGCTCCTCGCGAAGATACACTGGGTCAGATCTAGCCTTTGTCCATCATCTCCTTTAGTTGTAGCTTGAGCTCGACCATTTCTGGCATACTCATCCTATATGGCGTTCTAGATGTTGGCACCAATCCTGGTGCAAGTTCTATCGAGAATTCAATATCCCTTCTTGGAGGTAGACTTGGTACCTCTTCTGGGAATACATCCTTGTATTCTCTTAATATGGGGTGGTCTGTTAGGTTTTGTTTATCATCCTCAACAGATTCCAACACCTGTATTGCATATAGAGGACACCCCTTTCTGAAATACTTTTTCATTTGAAGAGTTGATATTTGTCTTACTGAGACAAGTTTCTGAATCCCTTGGAGGGTTATCTTTCCCCCTTCTTCATTTACACATTCTGAATACCTAGCTCTGATACCAATTTGTAATAGTCCAACTTAGTTTTATAAGAAGCCAACTAGTCCATACCAATCAACAAGTTATATGACCCTAGGGAAAGTATGTTAAGGGTCGCTCGGGTGGGCAATCCACCCATGATGAATTAGCAGGCTGATATGACCTCTGCCACTTTCCTTCTGGTCCCAGTGGCTAGTCGTACCAACCACGACTTAACATGTCTTACTGGTTGCAGTTTGCACTTATCAACAATATGAGGGGCCACATAACTTAAATTAGAACCAAGGTCAATTAAAATAGAAACTAGATGGTTGGCGATCATACCTTCCAGCTCCACTACTGAAGCTTGGTGGTCGGCTTGATTATTGTCCAAGGCTGCATAGATTCGTGCCATGCTCCTAGCCACATCATTGAAGGTGGTAGCTTCTTGGATATTGTAGACTCTCTTATTGTTCTGTTGTCTGTGTGGACAATCCCTCAACTGATGATCTTCTCCACAACCCTAAAATTTTAAGGGTTCTTTCTTTAGGTTATTGGTCTTTCCTGGGATTGTCTTAAAAGGTTTATTTCCACTTTGAGAGGGGAAATTTTGTTGATACACACTTCTAGTAGGAAGTCTCATCCTAGAACCCTTTCCATAATTCTTAAATCTTGAGGATTTAAATCCCTTCTTCTTGAATCCTGAACTACTCCTCTTCTTCCAGTCTTCATGAGGCCATGTCTTATTCCCGAACTGTTCATAACAATACCTTTCCTTCCATATGGTTTCTTCTAAGGTCTTTGGTTCATCAAACACAATCCTGTCCCGGTAGGTATGAGGTAATACACTAATAAATCATTGCATTTTTACCTTCTCATCCTTTATGTAGGGTACATACCTCAGTAGCTCAAGGAATTTATTGACATATTCATCTATGGTGAGCTGCCCCAACCTGAGTTCATAGAACTCCTTAGTTTTCCCATCCATGTTTTTATCTGACAGATATTGCTTCCTGAAGTATTTCTCGAACTGCTTCCATGACAAGTCCTTCTCATGGACTCCTTTCACATTCCTAAGGTCTTACCACCAAATGGAAGCCTTTCCATTCAGGTTGAAGATGGTTATTCAAGCCTTCAAGTTTTCAAAGTAATCATGGACTCTAAAGTACTTCCTTAAACCAAGTAGCTAAGCTTCAGCCTCTTCTCCCTTCTTAAGCTCTCCATCGAAAGAGGGTGGTTTGGCTTTCTTGAACTCTTCAGGATCATGATTTTTGGAATGCTTCTGCTTCTTTCCTTCCCTTTGAGAATGTGAACTCGCTCTGCTACTAGAAGATCCTTCGGAGTTGCCAGCTTTCTCTCCAAAGGACTCTACCGATGAGTGTCCCCTACCTCCAGGTTGGGCCTTCTTCGAGGTACTTCTCCTAGTGTGGTCATGTTTTCGGATCTCATGTGGACTTTGACTTCTCTTCTCATGTCGTCGGTCCACATGACTGGTTGCGGGTTCATGCTGCAGTTGCCTCTGTATGTCGGATAAGCTCTGCAGCAAGACTGTGTTAATTTCTGTTTGATTTTCTTGCTCCTTTATTAGTCTCTTGTTGTCAGCCTTGCAACTCTGTAATTTGGCCATGAGGCTCCTTACAGTGTCAACCATATCCGGAGGGGTTTCCACCGCCCTCCTTTCGTCAAATTCTTCGTCTCTATTGTGGGAGCCATCCCCCACTTTATGACACGTCACCATCCTTTAGTCTTGAAGTTTTCCCATGAATTACTGGCTGCTAGAGTGCTGACAAAAAAGCTTATTGTTAGCTAAAAGTTTATGAACAATACACAGTTCAAATTCCTTAAATGCACACACACAATAAAACGTTTCATTCTTTTCCTCAAAATTTTTTAACCAAACTCTTTAAGAAGGAGGCAAGATAGGGCGTCACTCTTAAAAGTACTCTAATTATGGTTTTTGAGCGACTCATCCATGAGCCCAAGCAGGCCAAGTGTTGTAACCATGCTCTGATACCAATTTGTAACACACCCACGCTGGGCCGTAAAAATTTTGTTCTCCTTACAGGAACAAATCCTCTCTCTCCACGGTCTCTAATTCAAAAAGTCGAGGGAATAACCCCCTTTTTTGCTTTTCTTTGACGACCATCATATATGACCGCGGGTTACGTCCGAATGCCAGTCACGTGATTGCGGGCGCGGACAAGGGTGGCTTGAGTCCAACCGCTTTTCTCCTTGCAATTCACCACGAGCCACCACATGTCCCGTTCTCAATACCGTGGTTTCGATTGCGGCCCGCCCTCTAAATTTTAAATTCTGAGCACTTTCTATCCCCACAATTCAACACGACGTTTGATCTCACGATCTTGACGATACTTCTGAACTGACGGCTCATATCTTCCCCTTTTAAATCAATGAACATGATTTGCTTCGGGACTTCGGCGTTTGAAATTTTCAACTCTCAAACCTTGCTTTCTCTGCGGTGACTATCTCCCGGAGTGGAAGATCTGTTGACACCTGTCCCTCGCAAACAGACGATTCAGATGAAATTCTGCTCTCCGGCCTTTGGGAGTTCTTGTTCAATACCCTCTCTTTCTTCCAGAGTGATTTCTCTCGGAGTGGCAGATCGTTTGTCAAACGTCCTCTCCAAATCAACGGCCCTGGTCCTCTTCGGGACTTCGACACTTTTCAACCAAGACCAGATCAATGGCCTTCAACTCCCTTCTCGATCAATGGTCGAGATTCTACTTCGGGACTTAGGGGCTTCCACCCTCTACTTTCCTCTGAAGTATTTTGTACCCGGAGTTCTAGATCTTGCGCCACGCGTCCACTTCATATCGACGACTCTCGTCCGCTTCGGGAATTCGACCTTTGGAAATCTCAAACCTTAAATTCTCCTTGCTCTATTTCTTTCGAAACGTTCTATCCAGAGCTCGTGATCTGATGACATGTGTCCTCGTTCAGATCGATGGCTCCCAGTTGCTTCGGTTGTTCAGGCTTCGACGATTTCAAACTCTTCTCCTTCATGTTCTCCCGAAGTGTTTTGACCCGGAGTTCACGATTTGTCGCCACGTACCCTCTGGATCTGACGGCCCAGATTCTCTTCAGGTCCTTACCTAGAGTCCACATATTCATGCCACCTGTTCTCTAGATCTGACGGTTGAGATTCACTTCGGGTCTCTGACTCTCCGGGCTTCGGGACTTTCAACTCTCAACTGAAACTCTCGAAGTGACTATCCCCGAAATCTTCGATCTATTGATCTACTTTGGCTATTCGACTCTTCGGGCTTCAGAAGTTTCAAGCTTCTACGCACTCGTTTCTTCCGAAGTGCATTCACCCAAAGACTTCGATCTATTGACACATATCCCTCATGGCGATCAACGACCAGGACCTACTTCGGGTCTTCAACGATTCTGCTCTCTCCTTGACCACAAACTCTCACTCAGGAGTGGTGGATCTTGCGCCACCTGTCCCTCTTGGCGATGAACGGTCCCAATTCACTTCGAGACTTCGAGACTTTGACCAATCAACTCTCCTGTGCACACAAAGGTTAAAACTTGTGCACTTTACCTTAGGTCGGACAACTATCGTCCC
>ML802734.1:136962-154115 GCA_009831015.1 Picea engelmannii | reverse complement strand
GTGGATCTTGCGCCACCTGTCCCTCTTGGCGATGAACGGTCCCAATTCACTTCGAGACTTCGAGACTTTGACCAATCAACTCTCCTGTGCACACAAAGGTTAAAACTTGTGCACTTTACCTTAGGTCGGACAACTATCGTCCCTTTGGGCTCAGATCCGACGGTCAGGATCTATTCCTTCCCAACGCTTATCCTTTGCTTCCCTGGACATTGATCTAACGCTCCAGGCTTCTCCCCACAACCAATCTGATGGTTGTTGTCTCTCCTCTTCCTGAGCTTCTGACTTCTTCTGACTTGGAAGAGTTTTGTGGATGTTAAAAGGCCTCAACCCTCGTTCCTCCTGCGAGCCCGACTATCTTGGGTCTCGCCTTTTCTCTTGAAAACATTATCTCTCACGATCTTTTCGATTCTCTCAGACCGACAATACCAAAGGACTTCGTTACTCTACGGATTTCCTAAGGGCTCACGACCATCCCTCTCACAACTATTCAAGGTCTGGCGGTCGTGATCCGACCAATACCGAGGTGTCCGACGATCGACGATTTACAGTAATTGTGGGGCCCCAACGTGCATGCTCTTTATCAGAGAGCTCAACCTTCACAATCTAGAAAGTACTCGCCCAACTTGGTCGAACCAAAATCGTTGATCTTCCAGCCCGACAAGATCAACAACATTCATGAATGGCAGACCGCGAACTAGCACGTCTGCTACTTTCACCTTCGCGCTCCGCAGTGATTCCCCACCCTCGATCTTCGTTCATAGATCGACGGTTCACAGTGATTGGGGGATTCAACCTCCACAATCTGGGAAGTTCTCACTAGACTATAGATGAATCCTAGTCGTTGATCTCCCATTCCCAACGAGATCAACGACGTGGGTTGATTGCGGGCCGTGAACTAGCATGTCCGCTAATTTCACCTTCGCATTCCGCAATGATTCCATCTCCGTTGTCAGATTCTTAAGTCACCAGTGGTTCGGGTAACTAGGCTATCATACAATTTGACATCTCAGAGCTTCGAGCTCCAAGGTTTCGATAACTTCATGAGCTAACTCCTTTTTGTGCAGGGTTCCTAGAACCATGTCACATGGATCTTCAGATATCTCTTGGGCTATAATCCCTGCTCCGAGTTCAAAGTCTCCTAGACTGGTCTGAAGGGAACTCCTTCCTAACTCACAGAACTTTAAGATCTGAGTCAAGTCAAGGTAAACTCGCGAGGTTGCCAAACGGTAGCTATTCTAAGGGGCATGATCCGACTCTGGAATGATGATGTAGTTCCTTGGAGAAAGCGCCTCCAAGGATTGAACGAGAGCATATGGAAAATCAAATAGAAGTATATGTTCTCAATGGAATGAATGTATACTCATAACTTAATTATTTAATACATAAACCATTTATAGACATATAAATACACACATGCAACCATTATTTCCAATTCAAAGCACAAGGCATGAAAACACTTATCAGAACCATAAGGCGTGATGCGACTGCTGAAAGGGGTGCTCGTTTCCACCCAACCATAGGCTCAGTCACTCCCAATGGATTTATCATTGGCCACCCCCGAGCTTAGACCACGATGCTTTGAGATTAAATCTCTTCCTTCCAGCTCAACAAAAGTTAGGGACGAAGGTTACTCTCCTTCTCCCAATACAAAAATATATAGGGATGAATGTTACTCTCCTTCTCCCAATACAGAAATAGATAGGGATGAAGGTTACTCTCCTTCTCCCGGCTTAGTCTCTATTTTATGTGATCATAACTCACTCCAATTCAGTCCTCTCTCGGACCCGAGAGCTCCGTCTCTCGTCTTTTCACTCTTCGCAGGTCTTCCTCTGCCCCCACCACACTTCCTTTCTTGCCTTCCTCGGCAATATTGCATGTGGCTCGAATTCCTAGTCTGTGGTCAGGTCCGGAAGCCTTACGGATGGGCGGTCTGCCCCATCCCCTCATTAACTCTTGAGGAGGTCTTCCCACCTACCAGCCTGACTGTAATTCATTCCTGGGTCAGAGGGTTGTTTTGATCTGAGCAATTAAATCCATCAAGGTACTATTTCGGTGGAGGTTAACGCAACCATTCCAGGTCCCCTCCACCACCTTTTCATAGCATTCGTGGTCTCTTTTTAGCACGTCCCGTTTCCAGCAGTCATGCAACATGCATCCATTTTCTATTAAAATAACAGAATTTACATTCATCGACCTTTTATACAAAGGTTCATCAAATCAAACATTCACACCTTTAAGTTTTCCATAGTTCCCTGGCCAATATAGTTATAATTACAAACTGGGGGAAACGGGGTGTTACAGTTCACCCTGGTGGCTAAACCTCTCGGAATGGCCTGTAAACTGTCCCAAATGGTGCGACCTACTCACCTCCCAGTCTGGACGACTGACTGGCCCCTTTGCTAGTGTGTCTGGACCCCAGATGGATCCCCCTGGGGAATGCACCCCTCTACCACTGGAAATTGTACCCTAGTGATTCCACTATCGGAATCGACTGAGATGTGTCTCAAAATGATTACCTTGGCCTACTGTGAAATGGGTCGGAAGGGTTTCCTTGGACCTGATCTGATGATCGCTCAAGAACCCTGAATGTGTTCGCCCAAAGTGTCACACTCCCAATGTCTGGAAAATGCGCCCCAGATTATTCCTTCGTCGGAATCTGATGAGGAACTAGGAAAAAGATGTGCCTTGCCTTCCTCTCAACTTGGTCGAAGAATCTCTAAAATCTCCCTCGATGGGACAAGTCAATCCACTGAACCTCCTCAGAAGCTGCACCCTCACCCTGAATAAGTGTTCCCTTATTGTTGGAACCTGTGTATCTTCTGCTAAAGAATGATGGAAGATCTGTGTGATCTTCCCAGTGACTAGGGTGTGTCTCTCAACACCAAAATCATCCAACTGGTGTCTTCCTCCTGGAATCCATTGAACTATCTCTCCTAAGATGTGCTTCTCTCCTCAATGACAAGTCAAAATCTGCATAATAATGAATTAGGTCGTTGAACCTTCTCTTATAGCTGCCCGAAACCCTAATTCACTATTGACTTCTAATTTTAGCTCGTCTGTTCTATTTTTAGCTCAAATTGGCTTGAAAGCTCTTTTAATAACTTTTATCTCAATGTCACTTTCCAAATATACCACCTTTGACTGGAGTGACCTCTATTAACCCTATTTACCCCTTTTTGGCCCTAGCTATAGTCTAACGAGGTGGTTTAGACTGTTAAACCTCCTCTGTAGAGCTCATATTTGGAAAGGGACATTACAGTCCTCCCTTCCCGAAATTGCTTGTCCTCAAGCAATACCAATCCAGGGTGCTGCAACACCTGCTCGCTCTCCCAAGTAGCATCCTCTACCGGAAGCCCTCTCCATCTGATCAAACACTCTTTGATGACCCTGCTCCTCACTTTCCGCTCCCGAAACTCCAGTACCTCCTCTGGAACTCCAACTGTCCCTCCTCATCTAATGGGGGAAGATCCTTTGATGTGCTAATGAATTGTCCCACTGCCTTTTTGAGGCAAGATACATGGAACACATTATGAATCTTGCTCCCCTCTGGAAGCTCTAGCTCATAAGAAACCTCACCTACTCGATGCATGACCCTTTAAGGGCCATAAAATTTGGGCTTGAGCTTCTCGGCCCCACTTTTCTTCGGTGATGATTGTCTGTAAGGTTGGAGTCTCAAGAAAACCATATCCCCAACCTCAAAGTTGCGCTCTATCCTGTGCCTATCCACACTCATCTTCTCTCGATTTTGTGCCATCTGCAGGTTCTCTTTCAACCACTTGAGAATCTCCTGGCTCTCTATGATCCAATCCTTGGCCTTGGAAGCTCTACTCTCCCCGAAAACCAAGTCTATCAAAGTGGGAGCATCATATACGTACGATGCTCGAAAGGGTGTCATACCAATGGACATGTGGAAAGTGGTGTTGTAGCAATGATCTCCTAAATGTAGCCACTTGAACCATGTTCTCTGTTGTACACCTACATAGTTCCTCAAATATCCTTCAACCCACTTGTTGACGATCTCAGTCTACCCATCTGTCTAAGGGTGATAGCTGGTGCTAGGTGTCAATTCTGTCCCCACCAATCTAAACAACTCCCTTCAAAACGTACCAATGAACCGACTATCCTTGTCACTGATGATATTCCTCGACAACCCATGAAGTATGAAGACCTCCCTGAAGAATAGCTTGGCTACCTGAACTACGCTATACTCTGTCGGTATGGCATAGAAGTGAGCAAACTTGGTCAACCTGTCGACCACTACATAGATACAATCCTTACCTTGGACCTTGGGTAGGCTTGTGATGAAGTCCATCGATATACTTTCCCATTTCTATTCTGGAATGGGAAGTGGTTGAAGTAGCCATGTTAGATGAGTATGCTCTGAATTGTTCTGCTGGAAAGTCACACACTCAGTGACATGCCTCATAACGTCCTATTTGAGGCCCTTCCATGAGAACCTCTCCCTGATCTGTCTGTAGGTTTTGAAAAACCCCTGATGGCCTGCTAGTGGTGAATCATGAATTGTTGTGAGGATCTTCTTCTTGAGCCCCGAATCTGGCACCAAGTAGACTATGTCCTTGTAGAATATGACATCATCAATGATCCTATACCTATCATCATGTATCTTCCCATCCATGACCTCACAAGCGAACTTGTTCTTGGAATATTCCATTAACAAGTGGGATTTCCAATCTGTTGAAATCTCCATCAAAGAACATGTTGCAAGTCTCCTCGATAGTGCATCGACCACAATGTTCTTCTTCCCCTTGAAATACTCTATGTCGAAGTTGAATGCATGTACCTTCATCACCCATTTCTGTTGGCGCTCACTCAGGTCCTTCTGCTCAAGGAAATTCTTCAAGCTGTTGTGATCTATTTTGACCACAAATTTGTTGCCCACCAAATATTGTTTGAATTTGGTCAAGGCATGCATGATTACCAACATTTCCTTGTCATAAATGGAGTACAACCTCTCAAGATGACTGAGTTTCCTGCTCTTAAATACAATGGGGTGTCCTCTGTGCATCAAAACTGCCCTGATACCCTCACCAGATGCGTCACACTCTAGTACAAATGGCAAAGTGACGTCTGGTAATGCCAACACTGGACAAGTGCCCATGACTTCCTTCATGTGATCAAAAGATTTTTGTGACTCCTTGGTCTAGATGAAAGCCCCATGCTTGGTAAGATCCGTCAACGATGCTCCAAGTTGAGAAAAACCCCAGACAAACCGCCTGTAATAGTTGCACAACCTAAAGAAACTCCTCAACTCTGTCACGTTCATGGGCGTTGGCCAATCCAAAATGGCCCTGATCTTCTCCTGGTGTACCTATACCCCCCGTGCACTGATGATGTGGCCCAAGTAAAGTAGCTATGTCATGCAAAACTCACACTTGGACTCTTTGGTGTATAGTGACTGCGCCTCCATGATGCTCAATACCTCATCCAAGCGCCTCATATGCTCTTGCCATGTCTTGTTGTAGACCAAGATGTCGTTGAAGAAAAACAAGAGTGATTTCCTCAATTGATCCATGAATATGTGGTTCATGCAAGACTGAAATGTAGCTAGTGCATTGGTTAGCCCAAATGGCATAACCAAAAACTCGAAATGTCCAAAGTGACATCGAAATGACGTCTTCTCTATGTCCTGCTTTCAAATAATGATCTGATGATACCTATAGCGTAGATCAATCTTTGAGAAGAAAACTGCGCCATGCAGTTCATCCATCAATCGTCAATGCAAGGGATAGGATACTGATTCTTGATGGTTTTCTTGTTCAAGGCCTGATAATCAATGCACATCCTCATGGTGCCATCCTTCTTGAGAACTACGACAACTGAAGAGGAGAATAGGCTACTGCTCGGTCTGATGTGTCCCATTGCTAGCAATTCCTTAATTGCTTTCTCTATCTCATCCTTGAACCTCCTAGGATGATGATAGGGGGGTGTGATCATAGGTTTTCCCCCCTCCTCCAACTCAATGATGTGATCAAACCCCCTATCAAGTGGTCTCCCTAGGGGAATCGACCCAAAAACATGTTGATGTCATCCAAACAAATTCTTGATCTTTGTATGATATTGTTGTCGACCCTCCGAATCTTCCTGCGTAGTGATCAAGCACTCTGCAACATATGCTACCTCCCCATGTTTGAATATCCTCTCCATCATCTTGGCCGAAACTATCCTGGGTGCTCCTGTTGACATGCCTCTCAGAACAACCTTCTTCCCATCATGGTCTCTAAACCCCATCTCCAAGGTTTGGTAATTGGTGGTGATTTTTCCCAAGGTGATCATCCACTAGACTCCCAACACCACATATGTGTCAGATAGGTCAACCACATAAAATGTGTCTCTCACTGTGTAGTTCCCTAACTTAATCTCCAAGTCCTAAACTCTGTTTAGACACTCCATTGTATGGCCATCTACTACTGCAACATCAAACCCCTCAAACTCCTCTGTCTGAAGTGCTTGTCTCGATACCAATGAAGTGTCAATGAAGTTGTGGGTGACCCCACCAACTATCAGAGTGATTTCTCATTGCCCATGAATAGTCCCTCTAATCCAGAGGGTATCATACCTAGGAACACTAGAAATGATTGCTATGACTCCTCCCTTTGTTGGTTTTCGTCTGTTAGCCTACTTAGGAGGTTGTGGAACTACCGATGGGTGGTCCCCTGCCTGTGTCGGTGGTCTATGGGGAGGCTGCTCCTCTGCATGTGTTGACTCCTCCTCTAACCTAGTGGATCCACTGTCCTGCTCCTCCTCCTCACTATCCACATTGTATACTGCCACCTCAATGTAATGAATCTCTCCCTTGCCCATGCATCTGTGGCTTGGGACCCACGGGTCTCTGCAGTTGAAGCAAAGCTTCTTCCTCATAATCTCTCTCCTCGTCTCATCATCCAACTTATCATTTCCCTTCCATTCTCTCTAGAATAGCTTATTGTCTCGATCCTTATGTGGTACGAAGGGTTTGGAAAAGGGTTTAGTCTTTGGCATTGAGTCTGCCAAATCTTGAGTGCGTAGGATGGCATCCTGCAAGGTGTGAGGCATGTATGCCTTCACCCATCCTCTCAAAGGCTCTGTGAGTCCCTTTGTGAATAACATGATCAACCTAGGCTCTAATATATCTGTCACTGCCACTGCTACCCGCTAAAACTCCATGATGAACGCCTTTGTTGTGCCAGTTTGTCTCAACTAGGCTAGATCCCTGAAGTGGATCTCGGGGTCCCTCCTGCCAAACCTGTCCCTGAGTCTCTCTGTGAACTACCTATAGGAGGTGATGTGACTGTGACCCAACATCACTAGTCCATGATGCCACCACTCGTGCGCCTCACCCTCCAAGTGTAGGGTAGCGAAACTGATGGCCTTTGTCTCGGTCATTTGGTTGAGCTTGTAGTATGTGTCTAGCTTTTGTACCCAAGCTCTGGCGGTGCATTTGGACGATCCGTCAAAAGAAGGTATGATGAGTTTACCAAATTTCCAGATGAAATCGATATTATTCCCCTGTTGTTGTTGTTGTCCTCCTCTCTGTGGCTCTCTGGGGCAGTTCCTGAGTCTGAGTCCACAATACTCGGCCAAGGTCATGTCCTGATGGAAGTCATGGCCCAATGTTGCATACTCCCTCCTATACTCTGCAATGTCCTCTGTCTGAGTGGGTGGCCTCTGTGCTATCAGCAGATGTGTTGCTACTGGGGGTGCCCTTGGAAACTGGGGAACAATGGCCTGGGAATCCTACTCGAAGAGGTGCATGTGCGAGTAGGAGACTGGGGTCTACTGCCTGCCCTTGAGTTTTCCTATGATGCATGTGGGGCTTGTGTGCCCGGGGTGCCCACTATGGCCAATCTATCAGCCATCTATGCTAAGGACTGAGTCATGGCCTGTTGACTGACTACCAAATTGGCGAGTACCTGAATGAAGGTTGCATCTGGGTCAATGGGGGCCTTACCACTACCCTCTGGTCTCTCATATCTATCTCCTAACATCCTCTCTACCTCACGCTCAACCTCTCACTCTACCCTTCTCTCTGCTTCCCTTTGTGCCTCTTCCTCTTCCTCTGAGCTGGGAGGAAAAGGGGGAAAATCAGATCTAGGTCTTCCCTCCTTACGTCTGTTGTAAGTGACATATTCGTTACCTACGTGCTCACAACTCCCTGGGTCCTCTATTGTACTCATCATCTTTAGTCACAGGCTGGTAGGACTAAAGCTTTGATACCACTATAATGTTCCTGACTTGGCTAGTCTAGGAAACTCTGCTAATGTGTGTGTAGGGTTAATTGTTTACAACATATAAATGATCATACAAATAACAAATGTGACAAAAGACTGCAAAGTTTATATTATGATATCTCTGCGGAGTACAAATGTTGAATGCGACTGTATAAAAATGAATCACTCGGCTAGATCAAATGACAAAAGGATCTTAGTCGGAATACAATAAGCAAACTAAATGATAATACTCGATAATATATGAGCACTCTGGAATAGCTGGAACTATGGCATCTCCCACGGTAATTGCTGTAAGTCCGGAAAGTTCGCCCTGGTGGCTAAACCTCTTAGAATGGCCTAGAAACTGTCCCAAATGGTGCGCCCTGCTCTACCTCCCAATCCTGGTGACTGAACGACCCCTTTGTTGGTGTGTCTGGACCCCAAATGGATCCCCCTGGGGAATGCACCCCTCTACCACTGGAAACTGCACCGTAGTGATTCCACCATCGGAATCGTCTGAGATGTGTCTCAAAATGATCGCCTTGGCCTACTGTGAAATGGGTCGGAAGGGTTTCCCTGGATCTGATTTGATGATCGCTCAGGAACCCCGAATGTGTCCGCCCAAAGTGTTGCACTCCCAATGTCTAGAAAATGCGCCCTAGATGATTCCTCCGTCGGAATTTGACGAGGAAATAGGAAAAAATTGCGCCTTTCCTTCCTCTCAACTAAGTCAGAGGGGAATCTTTGAACTCTCCCTGGATGGGACAAGTCAATCCACTAAACCTCCACAGAAGTTGCGCCCTCACCCTGAATAAGTGGGCCCTTGTTGTTGGAACCTGTGTAATTGCTGCTGAAAAATGATGGAAGACCTGTGTGATCTTCCCGATGACTAGGGTGTGTTTCTCAACACTGAAATTAACCAACTTGTGTCTTCCTCCTGGAATCCACTGAACTATCTCTCCTGAGATGCCCCTCTCTCCTCAATGACAAGTCAAAATATGCATAATAATGAATTAGGTCATTGAACCTTCTCTTATAGCTTCCCAAAACCCTAATTCGTTGTTGAATTATAATTTTAGCTTATTTGTTCTATTTTTAGCTCAAATTGGATTAAACACACTTGTAATCACTTTTAGCTCAATGTAACTTTCTAAATATAACACCTTTGACTGGAGTGACCTCTAGTAACCCTATTTACCCCTTTCTAGCCCTGGCTATAGTCTAACAGGGTGATTTAGACCATTAAGCCTCCTCTCTGGAGCTCCTATTTGGAAAGGGACATTACACAAGACAACCAAAAGGAGGTCATATAGGCTATAGATTGTTGGGATGAACAACACTTGGTTTGCTAGCCCAAATCTGAGAAATTCTTCTACTGTACTATACAATTTTTTTGTTTAGTTTTTTTGTTGTTGTAACTTCTCTCAAGAAAGCCTAATAAAGCTCCCCTCTTAGCTGGTTTTCCCCACACTAGGGTTTCCAAGGTATCTCCTATGTCATTGTGTGTGTTTGGTTTTATTTCTCCCGCTGTGCATGCACGCATACTCAACTGGTATAATCTTAGCATAGATCAGATTTAAATTTTTGGGTTGAAATAAATTTCAGGGTTAAAAATCTATTGGCTAGATTATCATAGTTTGTTGGGCATTACAAGTTTTACATGGTATTAGAGATGTGCCTTTGATTAACACACAAGTCACAGGTTCAAGTCTTAGGAATATTTCTGCAGTTTTTTCTGAAGGTTACAACAGCCCAAAATTAGAGTTTTCATGGCTAGCAATGTGAGGTATGAGGATAGGCTTGAGATGGCCTCAAACTATCTTCAGTGGAAGGTCATAATTATAGTTCTGTTCAAGGAGAACAAGCTGTGGTCTTATGTTGGCACAATAGTTCTTGTACCAGTCCATAATCTAATTGCCTTGGACCTCCATGAGGTGAAAAAAGCCATGGTGCAGAGGATACTGTTGGATGGTGTCAAGGACCATCTTATTCCACATCTGGATGAGAAGAAAACAACAAAAGAAATGTGGGATGTTCTGACCAAACTATATTAGAGACACAACCAAAACCGAAAGATGGCTTTGAGGGACAATTACATGCCACCAAGATGGCAAGGGGTGAAGGTGTGACATCCTACCTCACTAGGCTCACACAAGTAAGAGATGAGCTAGCAACAATAGGGGATATTATTCCTGAAGAAGAGCTGGTACACATAGCCTTGAATGGTTTTAACAAACAATGGGATGTATTTGTCAAGTGTGTAGTGGGTCATGAGAAGATGCCCACTTGGGACAGGTTGTGGGATGACTTTACTCAAGAAGAGATCCGGGAGGGGTCTCAATGTGGATAGTAGAAAAGTAAATCTAAAGATGAGGAGAACCTTGCTTTGGCATCAAAGAGCAAGGGGAAGAGCAAGAAGAGTTCAGTTGAAGGAACTTCTTCAAAACAAGGTAGCAAGAAGAGTTTGACACCAACAAAGTCAAATGCTTTCTTGCCATCAACTTAGGGATTTTTCCAGCCAATGTCCCAACAAGAAGAAGGGAAAACCCAAGAAGCAGATGGCTGCTACAACTAATATGGATGCATTTGCAACCAAATTTGAGGATGAATTTTCATTCTTAGCATGCCTATACACCTCCATTGTCACTGGTACATGGTACATTGACAATGGTGCTTCATGCCACATGACAAGGGTGAGTGAGTACTTCAGTAGCTTGAGGGAGTACAATGCCAACTTCAACATTGTGCTTGGAGACAATGCCAAGTACAGGCCAACAGGCGGTGGAACTGTGAGGTTTCAGAGGGAGTTTGGTAAGCCTTTTTCAATTAATGATGTTTTGTTTGTTCCTGGTTTGACTAAAAATCTGGTTTCTATTTCAACCTTAGAAGATATGGGGTTACTTTCCGGGATGGAAGAGTACTCATACATCCCAAGGGCTCCAATGCTAGCATGGGGAAAGTGTTGGGAGTAAGGAAGGGCAAACTTTATAAGATGTTGTTTGAACCAACCTATGCATTGGTTAGTAGCAACAACAGTGGTCAAGATTTGGGGGAGATTTGCATAGAAGGATGACTCATTTACATCACATAGCACTCAATGTACTCAGGGAGGTTGTGACTGGGCTTATAGAGTTTAGTTATGATCAACACGGTGTGTGCAAAGGGTGTGCTTTGGGAAAGTATGCCAAGACAACCTTTCTTAGTAGTGACAATAGGTCCAAAGGGATTTTGGACTTGATCCATTCAGATGTTTGTGGGCCCATGTCACCAGTGTCTATTGGAGGGTTCAACTACTATGTCTCCTTTATTGACGATCATTCCAGAAAGACGTGGATCTATTTTATGAAGACCAAGGATGAGGTCTTCATCCAGTTCTAAGAGTTCAAATCTCTTGTGGAGAACCAGACATGAAGAAAGATCAAGGTACTTAGATCATACAATGGAGGCGAGTATACCTCGAGTGCCTTCAAGGAGTTTTGTGCAGATTTTGGGATTCATAGGGAGCTAATTGTGTCGTATAACCCACAATAGAATGGAGTCTCAAAGAGGGAGAACATGTCGATAATTGGGGCAACAAAGGATATATTGCATGATCAACACTTGCCTATGTTTCTATGGGACGAGGCATGCAACATTGCAATCTATTTGCAGAACATGAGTCCACATAAGGTATTGGGGAGGATGACCCTTGAGGATACCTTCACAGAGAAGAAACCAAAGATTGGTCACATATGCATCTTTGGTTTCCTGGTCTACTGCCATGTTCCGGCATAAAGGAGGGCCAAGTTTGAGCCTACTGCAGAGAAGGGCATCCTTGTTGGGTACAACGAGACCTCCAAGGCCTATAGGGTCTACATTCTTGCACTTAGGAGGACAATGGTTAGGAGGGATGTGAGATTTGAGGAGGACATGGCTTTCAGAAAGTCTTGTGGACAAATGCCAGCTGATGAGCAGAGTCAGGAGTAGAGTGCTCCTAAGGAGGAGGCTAGACAACCATTACAGACTATAGGTCCTCAAAATTTTGTACAGGTTGGGCAACAACAACAACAACATAGTGAGCAGGGTGAGCAATGTGAGGAGGAGAAAGATGCTCAATTTACTCTGGTTGATTCCTTTAGTAGGAGGAGGCCGAAGTGGGATAAGCACACATTGAGAGAGGCTCAAGAGCATGTGGATGCTCCCAGGACATCAGTCAGGGAGAGTAGGGTGCCACAAAGGTTTTCCAGTTACATGGCTCTTATGAGCGAGTTGATAGAGGTCGAGCCTTCCAATTTTCATGAGGCATTTGAGCAACAGGTGTGGAGAGATGCCATGATGGAGGAGTATTCTTCCATCATGAAGAATGATGTTTTGGAGGTTGTGCCCTAGCCAGAGGGGAAATGAGTGGCTGGCTCTAAATGGATCTTTAAGATCAAACATATTGTTGATGGCAGTGTGGACAAGTTCAAAGCCTGCTTTGTGGCTAAGGGGTTCTCATAGAAGGAGGGAATTGACTTCAGTGAGACATTTGCACCCATGGTGAGGTATTTTTCTATCAGGGCCGTGATATCCATTGCAACTAAGTTGGGTTGGCAGATCCACCAGATGGATGTCAACACAACGTTTCTTAATGGAGTGATAAAGGAGGAGATATACATAGAGCAACTAGATGGGTTTGAGGTGCACAACAGGGCATCTCATGTTTGCGGGTTGAAGAGAACATTATATGGGCTCAAGAAGGAACCACGTGCGTGGTATAGTAGGATCGAAAATTATTTGCTTAGGATGGGCTTCACCAAGAGTGAGGCTAACTCCAACCTACTACGTCTTGGTTGGGGGTGAGCCAGTCATTCTTGTGCTATATGTGGATGGCTTATTCATGACAGGGTCAAAGAAGCTCATAACAGATTGCAAGAGGGATCTTGTTGTTGAGTTTGAGATGAAGGACTTGGGGTTGATGCATTATTTTCTTGGTTTGGAGGTGTGGCAAAAGGATGGGCAGATTTTCCTTGGGCAAGGGAAATATGTTGTGGAGATCCTGAAGTGGTTTGGCATGTAGGATTGCAAGCCTATGGAAACACCCATGGTTACTAACTGGAATGAGATAGATGCTTCCAAGTCAAAGGGAGTGGATCTCATTTTCTACAAGAAGCTCATTGGATCTCTTATGTATCTGGTTAACACTAGACCAACTTCGTGTTTTGCTATCAACACACTCAGTCAATTCATGGTAGAACCTAAACGTGTACACTGGGTGGCAACAAAACATGTGTTGAGGTATTTGCGTGGGACAATCGAGTTTGGATTGAGATATATCCAGGGATATGGAGTGAAGCTTATGGGTTATTCAGATGCAGATTAGGTAGGCAATAATGTGGATAGGAAGAGCACATTAGGCTGTTGTTTTAGCTTGCGTTCAAGGGCTATTTCCTGGTTCAGCAGGAAGATGAAATCAGTTGCTTTGAGCTCTACAGAGGATGAATACATGGGAACCATTTTGGCATCATGTGAGGCCATTTGGCTTCAAAAGCTACTCATGGGCTTGTTTGATTGAGTGTTGGACACAACAATGATTCACTGTGACAATCAGAGTTGGATCAAGCTCTTTGAAAATACAATGTTACATGATAGGTCCAAACACATTGAGATAAGGTACCACTTCGTTTGGGACTACGTGCTGAAAGGTTCTGTAAAGCTACAATATGTGCCAATCAGTGAGCATATTGCAGACATACTCACAAAGCCTTTGGTGAAAGGAAAATTTGTCTACTTCAGGGACAAGCTGGGGGTTGTGCAGAACACCTTCCTTGTCAAGAGGGAGTGCTAATTTTTTGTAGTAGCAGAAGGTGTCTGCTCATGCTTATGTGTCCTAGGCATATAGTGGACATTAAACTTACCAAGGACAACTGAATTTGTTAGCCTAAGTTTAACTTAGGAAACTCAACCACAAAATTTATTCTTTAGTTGATTGTGGGTCCTTGTCAAGGAGGGTGCTCAACCTTAGTGCTGAGTGGGGCCCTGCCTAGAGCAACACACTTTCTTAGTGTTGTGTGGGTTCTAGAGAGAGGAGGCGCCTCAATCTGGATCATTGAAGCTATTGCTAGGCGTGAATCCCAAGGCAACAATTGAGGGAGGCTGGGTATATAGTTGTTTGAGGGTGTTAGGCACCTCATTTTGTCATTTGGATGAGCAAGAGAAGAGAGGGATCTAAGATGAGAGAAGCTACAGGTTGAGCTATCGAAGAGGGTGAGTTATGAGTTGAGCTAGGGAAGCTAGTGGAGGCCATTCAGAGGCCATATTGTGCAACAGGAAGAGGATAAATTCAACATCATAAAACAACAACAATAGGACAACCATTTTCTGAGCATATTGGGTTGAGAGTAGAGGCCAAATCATAGGGTTTTTAGCAACAACAGTTAGGGCTGCAAACAACAGTTTTTGTACAACCTACAGGAGTGGCCATACCAGGCCATACAAGACAACCAGAAGGAGGCCGTACATGTTGGAGATTGTTAGGCTAAACAACACTTGGTTTGCTGGCCTAAATCTAAGAAATTCTTCTACTGCATTGTAAGCATTTTCTGTTTAGTTTTTTTTCTTTTGTAACTTCTCTCAAGAAAGCCCAATAAAGCTCCCCTCTTAGCGGGTTTTCCCCACACTAGGGTTTCCAGGGTATCTACTATGTCATTGTGTGTGTTTGGTTTTATTTCTTCTATTGTGCATGCATGTATACTCAGTTGGTATAATCTTAGCATATATCATATTTAAATTTTTGGGTTGAAATAAATTTATGGGTTAAAAATCTATTGGCCAGATTATCATAGTTTACTAGGTATTAAAAGTTTTACATAACACACGTGCCATAAGGTGTATTGTCGATTACACTTGTTGCAAAGATTATGATTGATGTAATGTAAGACGACTTGTGTAGAAACATGAATTGAGAGTGATTTTCATGATGAGTGTTGTTACTTTCTCTTGGTGAATGAATCTTATTCACCTGTAGTTGTGTTAAGCTAGTTGCATGATTGTTATAGTTAATAGTGTCACTGGATACACCATGGAAAGACAAACTTTGTGATTGTTTTTTTTTTGACAAGAACGGTTATGTTGCATTAATCGGCTTTCTGGCAAGCCAGAATTAGAAAGTTACATATCTGAAGAAGGTTGGTGACCTCTAACAGTGCTGCCAACCTTCTTGTGAATGTCTTGGGAAACCAATCCCATCTTCTTCTTGAGCTGATTCGAGAAAATGACAAAAATTGCATACATGAGTAAATTCTCACAAATTGTGAGCATAGTAGAAGACAGAAGCAAAGCATTAAACCGAGGGGGATGAAGATTTCCCCTGAAAGTAGGGATCCAGCTTTTTCTGAGAACCTAAAGAAATGTTGGAGGCCGCCTCCTTTTCTCTGCGCGCTTTGTTGGTCCTTCACCCTCGGGTAAGGGGTGGAGACGGAACTGATTTGTCTTCAGGTTCGAAAGTTTCCACAGAGCCTCTAGAGGGGACTGAAACAACCAGACCTGCAGAGGCAGAAGGTTCCGGAACTAAAGCCCGAGTTTCTTTTGCTGCCATTGATTCTGGGGGGGTGGAATCCGGAAGGCTTTCGTTTGCCGGGGGATCTTCCTTAACTGTTGTTGCTTCTGGATCTAGGGCTTCATCATCCTTCAGCGCATCAAAGCTGTTTTTATTTTCTAGAGTTGCCTCTGCCGTATGAGTGGCCTTTGGGGCCTGGGCTAGCGGATCCTTTCGCCTTGGCTGCCTTCGTCGGTTAGTTACTGGCTGAAAGTCATCTTCTTTGACTGGTCCCGGCTCCTCAGAGGTTTTGGGGTAGCTTTTTGCAAAATGACCGTAAGCATGGCACCGGAGGCACTTAAAAGGAATATGCTCGTAGTCCAGCTCTTGGATATGACACCATTCCCCCAGGGAGTGCTTAATGGCGTCCGGAAGTCCTTTCTCGAGGTTAACCTCAACACAAATACGAGCGCAGGTAAACTGATCCCCCTTCGACTCTGCCATGTCCAGGAAACGCCCAAGCTTATTTCCAATGTCCTCCAGAGAACTTATCCCCCAGAGATGCAAGGGAAGATGAGGCAGCCTAACCCAAACAAGGGCTGCTGTGATCTCGGCTCCGGGGTTGAAGTCAAGAGTCCAGGGGGCTAAGAACAACCCTCTCGACCCCATGAAATAGGGTCCAGATCTGAAAACTAGATCACGGTCCTCTTTCCTCGTGAAGCTGAAGACAAAAAAACCCCTGCCTACTGTGCACAAAGAAACAATTCCCTGTATCAACATCTTCCAACGATCATCCATCCATGCCTCCACCGTTTTGGGGCTTGGCCATAACCCCGTAAACTTTTCGATGAGGGCATTTTCTGCTAGAAGGAGGGCAAGCTTGCAAGGGTCCTCTGGAGATAGCTCCAGAGAAGGGATCTCCTCCATCTTCTTAATAAACTTACACGAGAGAGAAGGATTGGATTTAGGTCCTACTGAGCGGACTAACGTTTTGAAAGCTTCCAAAGGATCTTCTTCCAACTCGGCGATCGGAACTGGGGCCATCGTAGTAGGCGGCGACCACCAGCAAGCAAGAGGTGGAGCAAGTCGCAGAGGCCACTTCTCCAAAATGCATGCCAAACTGAGGAAACACAGGCGAGAGGGACGCTCTGATATGCCGATCCGCGACCCTGTATTCAATGGGGAACCCTGGTCGCTGCTAAGTCGAAGACGTGCCCCTGCAATAAAAACTAGAGCGGAGGCGGCTAGGGTTTAGGCCCTAGCCGCATTGACCTTCCGTCTCGCTTCATCCGGCAAAAAACTTAAAAGCAAACTTTGTGATTGTTAAGCAAAAAGGTGTGTGGGCTAACTAAAGATAGAGTTGTGGGGGTCAACTTACATGAATGCAATTGTGTAATGGAAAAGGTAAGGATTTGCAAGAAACGTTTGGTAACTTTGTTGGATGCTTCATG
>ML802734.1:102735-132481 GCA_009831015.1 Picea engelmannii | reverse complement strand
GGTGTAATTTTATATTTTTGAAATGGCTTGCAAGCCATTGGCAAAGCAACCATGGGGCAGGGTGTGTCTATTGTAGTTTGTGGAACCAACCACCACTCGAGTTTAAGTGTAGGGTTTGTAACTACGGTACCAGACATATCCACCGAGGGCCGGAGGACATGTGTCCACATTTCAGATGCATGGACACACGGGACATGCTGTAACATGCATCTGTTGTGACAAACATGAGGCCATTTTGTACCCCGATGCATTGGACACTTGTGGCACAAAAATGTGGATTCTGGTGCTTAAAAAACCTATAAACATGTTTGGGTTCTTCCTCTCTTTTTATTTCATTGCTGTTTGCCCTCAAAGAGTCTGCAGGTAGGGAGAAAACCGTCAGTTGGCTAGAGTTGTGTGAGATTGGTGCATCTAAACATTTGTGTGAGATTGGTGCATCTAAAGTCTGCATTTTTTTCCTGGAGTGTGTCGTTCTACAACAGCAGCGTTCTTCAGACTTCTTAATTCATATCGAAGAAATCATGGTTCAATCATCAAGGGCCGCTGTTGCTAAAGGTCAATGGAAAGGGAAGGATATCTGTTTCAGCGTTACTCCTCCTCATCCAACTCCATCCGCTACTGTTAGTGCTCCATCTGCTGAAAGTGGAGCTGCCATTTCTGCACATAACACTGCCACAACAAGAAAGCGCTCCATCTGCTGAAAGTGGAGCTGCCATTTCTGCACATAACATTGCCACAACAAGAAAACACACTCAAGAAAAAAAAATACTAGAAGTATGTATCTAGAAGACCAGAACCCGGGGGAAGGGTTGGGGGAGGAAATTGTTTTTGGACATGTAATTTCTGCCATACCGAATTCAAGAGCACCTACCACCGAGTTGAGCACATACCACCGAGTTAGGGGCCATTTGTTGGGCCTCCTAGCTAGTTGCATTGGAGCATGTGAAGAAGTATCTCTAAGCCAACGAAGAGGTTTAGAAAGAGTGGTAGTGGTGATGATTGGGCCTCCTAGCTAGAGGCATTGGAGCATGTGAAGAAGTGTCTCTAAGCCAACGAAGAGGTTTAGAAAGAGTGGTAGTGGTGATGATTGTCATGATTATGATTATGGCATGGATGAGGACTTGGATGACTGACGCGCTATGGGATTTTTCTATGCATAGTTCTTCTATTAGTGTCGTGATCATTTATTAGTATCGTGATCACCATGAATGATGTTCTTATCTATAGTCTATGTAACGCATTTATAGTCTATGTAACGCATTTTAATTTTGATGATATCAAATGATTCAATGTGAAAACTATAGTTTTTTGGTTCTATTTATAATTCTAAACTTCTAGATGTTTAATAGTAATTTTGATATGTTTTGTATGTTTAATAGTAATTTTGATGATATCAAATGATTCAATGTGAAAACTGTAGTTTTTGGTTCTATTTCTAATTCTAAACTTCTATATGTATTCTAATTCCTTGTATGTTTAATAGTAAGTTACTAGTTGCATCGGTGTTTTGTTAAGGCTCAAAAAATTTGCATTTTTATGTCTATTTCCATGATTGTAATTATTATATTATATATAGGCCATGAGAGGTTAACTGAGTTGGTGAAAGCAGAGATTGTCTTATAAACAAATCTCACAAAATTGGCTGGCTTGCTCCTGCATGGGTGCCCGAGGGAGGTAGAATTAAAAGCTGCAAATGGTGTCCCACCTTCGGTGATGGCCTTAGGTTTAGGTTTCCAAGATAATGGATCTTGGATGACTCCTCTAGAAGCATTTCATTCTTGATTATATATATATATATATAATACATTACATGTGTCCCTGCATGTTGCGTTTTGGGCATCTACAGGTCGTGTGTTGGACACTCATGTTTGCGTGCCCCCGTGTCTCAGTGTCATTTGACTTAGGTTTATAATCTATTTGGTGGCCTTTCAGGTGGAATGTACTCTCTATTTGTAAGAGTCCGTCCTTTTTTTTGTTGTCTATGTAGTTATTAAATGTTGTATTGTTGTTCTTATTCTTCTTTAAAGAAGAACTATATCACTTGAATTCCTTGTAAATATAACAGCTTTTATTTTTAATATAATTTAGCTGGCTTGTTGCAACTCAATTTTTTGTCTTAGGGATAAGAACCATATCACTTGAATTCCTTGTAAATATAACAGCTTGTATTTTTAATAGAATTTAGCTGGCTTGTTGCAACTCAATTTTTTGTCTTAGGGATCTGGAGTTAAGTACAAACACATCCTGCCAGTCACATATTAGTCATTCTGCCAGTCACATATTAGTCATTGGTTACATGCTATTTAGAATCAATATGGTCACCAAGCAGAATCAGTGAACCACTAGGTCAACCATGGAATTATAGATGTATCATGGAGCATAGAGGATTTCCTGCAGACATAGATGCTTGATGAACCCATCTTTTCTAAACTACGTGTTGAAAGTGCAGACATAGATGCTTGATGAACCCATCTTTTCTAAACTACGTGTTGAAAGTGCAGACATAGATGCTTGATGAACCCATCTTTTCTAAACTACGTGTCCAAGTGAATTCTGAAAGTGTCTTCCAAATGATTTTGTCTATACTAAATATAGTATTAGTATAGATCATTTAGTATAGATCCATCTCAGCAGAAGATTTTCTTTTCTTCTTTCCAAGGAAAAAAAGTTTTCTTTCTACGATTTTTTTTTCTTTCAAGCAAGTAATGAATCCATCTTTTCTAAACTACTTGTCCAAGTGAATTCTGAATTCTGAAAGTGTCTTCCAAATGATTTTGTCCAAGCTAAATATAATATTATATTGAATTCTGAAAGTGTCTTCCAAATGATTTTGTCCAAGCTAAATATAGTATTATATACTATTAGTCCAAGCTAAATATAGTATTATATACTATTAGTATAGATCGATCTGAACCCAACATTTTTTTTTTCTTTCTAATAAAAAAAAGCAAGTAATTTGAATTCTGAAAGTGTCTTCCAAATGATTTTGTCCAAGCTAAATATAGTATTATATACTAATATAGTATACTATATTATATACTATTACTATAAATACTATATTATATATTAATATATAGTATTATATACTATTAGTATAGATCCATGTCAACCTAAGATTTTTGAAGCAAGTAATTTTTACATCAGTAGATGCCATTGGCATTCCTTATTCTGAGTCTGAAATGATTTTGTCCAAGCTAACTATAGTATTATATAGTATTAGTATAATATTATATAGTATTAGTATAAATCCATTTTTTTTTTCTTTCCAAAAAAATCCATTTACATTCTCAGTAGATTCCATTGGCATTCCTTATTCTGAAGTCTAAAATGATTTTGTCCAAACTAAATATAGTATTAGTATAAATCCATCTCAACCTATTCTGAAGTCTAAAATGATTTTGTCCAAACTAAATATAGTATTAGTATAAATCCATCTCAACCTATTCTGAAGTCTAAAATGATTTTGTCCAAACTAAATATAGTATTATATAGTATTAAAATGATTTTGTCCAAACTAAATATAATATTATATAATATTAGTATAAATCCATCTCAACTCAAGATCTTTTTTTTTTCTTTCCAAGGAAAAAAAATAAGTAATTTTTACATCAGTAGATGCCATTGGCATTCCTTATTCTGAGTCTGATAGTATTCTGAGTCTGATAGGCAGAAAAGACTGAGGCTTCCCAAAAAAAAGAAAGAAAGCCTGTCCTCTAAAAGCCATGTAGTATCGGAAATTTGTATCATTTACATCAATGTTCCTTCCAAAAAATCCACATCTGCTTTGTTCACGAGACTATCCACTAAATTGTCCATCATTATCTTATATATCATATTTTTTACATCAACATTTCTATCAAAATAGATCAGATATTTTGGCTGTATGTACTGTCCGCGGCTGCAAAAAATTGTGGACTAACTGAATTAATCAGAGAGCGGTCAAAGGGATGTGAAGATGTTCGTGTGAGCCATCCGGGCCTTCTTCCTTGAACTTCCAGCTTCCTTTGTCCAGGTCCAGGCCAGCTTCGGAGAGCTGGTCTGCTTTTTGATTGTGATTCCTGTATACATGTTGTTATCACATGAAGTTGTTAAGGGTCACATGTAGTTGTTATTAAGACCTAAGTCTGCACCCCTGCCTTGTCTCTCTCTTTTCCGCATACCTTTCTCGAAGTTTTTCCTCTTCTAGTTGATAAAGTCTGTTTCCCTTTTTATTAAATAACTTGGTTTTCTTTAGTGTCTTGCTTGACTGATTTTTTGTACAAAGTTTTTATGTTTTTCCTGAGCGATAAACACATATCGTGATTTGGTTCGAATTTACTGGTCATCTTGTTTGCCATTGATTGAGCTCACAACAGGTCGTCCAAGTCCTTTGTTTGCACAGGAAATAACTATGAGCACAAAACGCAACATTCAGAGTAGTCCATTTTGGGCTTGAAATACAAGCAAACAAACGGGTTCAATTTTCAGCCATAAGATTTGAGCGAGAGCAAAATCAACCGTTAGATCAAGCAAAGATTAAGTCACGACCGTCAGATCTCATTGGAGAGAAATCGATGGTGGAGAGGCATTGCGGGAATTGGGAAGCAAATTAAAGTTTCTGCAAGTTGTGAGCCCGCAATCGCTCAGGATCGTTGATCTTGCTAGATCAACAGATCAACGATGCATATCGATCTCGCTATGAACGAGCATCTTCGCATTGCGGGGACCAGGAAGGAAATAAAAGTTTGTGCAAGTTGTGAGCCCACCATCGCTCAGGATCATTGATCTTTCTAGATCAATAGATCAACGGTGGATATCGATCCCACTACGGACGAGCATCTTCGCTTTGCGGAGATCGGGAAGGAAATTAAAGAGTGAGCAAGTTGAGTCTTCGCAATCACTCGTGGTCGTTGATCTTCAAGCAAGGGACACGTGTAATGCGATCTTGTACTCTAGGAGGAAGCAAGCATAAGTTGAGTGAGTAAAGACTTCCGAAGGTCGGAGTTCATCTGGACCGTCCATCAACGAGGACATGTGGCGCCAGATCTGTCACTTCGAAGACTTAGCACTTCAGAAGGTTTGCGGAGCGAAGCACTAGAGCAAGAATTACCCGAAGTTTCAAAGTAAATCTCGGTCGTCCAAAGCAAGAGGCCACGTGCAGGCAGATCTAACACTTCGGAGGATTGCGCGAGCAAGCAGAAGAAAACTCCCAAAGCTCGAACTCCCGAAGTGAATCTCGGCCGTCCAAAACAAGAGGACACGTGGAGGCAGATCTCTCACTTTGGAGATACAACACTTCGGAAGATTGTGGGAATTATGCATTGAAAAGGCCCGAAGCCCGAACTCCTGAAGTAATTGTGAATCGTTGATCTCAAATCAACAGAGCCGTTGATCTTTGCAGCAGGTAAGAAAGGAATATCACCCATCCACCTCCGCATCCACTCACCTCATCTCCCTGTTTGATATTTGTCCCCACATCCTCCTGTTCATAACCAATCACGTTTTCCCCATGACCGTTTGGCCGACAACTCTTCCAGTAAAGAGCCTGCGTTGAGTTAAGCTGACAAGTTACGAGTGCCGTCATCCACTTTCAGTTACAAGGTAATTCACAATAAGGTTATGCAAAGGTACAGATGGCAAAGGAACAAGTGCAAGAGAAGAGTAAGCAGATCATGTGCATTTGAAAAACATGGCACTGGAGGAGATGCACCCAAGCAACAACAATTCATGACATTTATATTTTGTTAAAGTTGTTGCCAATAGGCTCCCTGATTCTAGCAGTCTATTAGATCCACTTGCATAGATGTTAAACTAGTAGCTTTTTGTGGAGAATCCTAGGATAGGAAGGCCAGCTCGCATCTCAAGTTGTTATCTACTGTTTTGATTATAAATACTTGAGAAAAATGTCATGTTGGGGTTCTGATGGTTGAACAGAGCTCCCTTTTGTAATATTTTGACTAAACATAGTTGTTCTCTGGTTATGTATGAGACTTGAGACATTTTCATTAATAGAAGTCAGTTTCCTTTCATCATCTTGTTTCCTCTGATTTTGAAATGCTCATGATTGGATGATACATATGAGATGTTGTGGTTGTGTTATAATGGAGGTTTGATTATAATGCTGCTATGAATGTTTTTCAGTATTTTAAACTTTAAGTTCAAGAAGTTCTTGTGACTGAGTTTTTCTTCTCCTAGCTGCTTAAATGCCTGATGCTTATAACAGACCTATCCACCTTTCTCACTAAGTCTTCCTTTATCCTTAAACCACTGACTAAAGTTAATCAAAACCTCATTTGCTTATGAATGCTAGCCCATATTTCTGTGTCAAAACATTCTTATGTTGAATTTTGTCCATTTGACCTTTCATCATCAATTTACATTCACAAACCTTTTGATGGGTACTGGGCTTATCCTCTTGCAATCTTAGGGTGATTCTCAGTGCTAACACATGTGTAAGGGAAATATGAGTAAAATCTGCAAAGCATCTCTTTATTTCCTCAAGGATTGGAAACAAGGAGCAAGATCTTAATGTGTGTGCCTTTCATGACTTGAATTACAAACATTGAATCTCCATATATGTTCTCTTGTCTGATGTTTTTCTCAAGAGCCAAGAAAAGCAGGGAGTAAGATCTTAATGTGCGTGCCTTTCATGACTTGAATTACAAACATCGAATCTCCATATATGTTCTCTTGTCTAATGTTTTTCTCAAGAGCCAAGAGAAGCAGAAGGTATAATGCCATGAGTTCACTGAAGTTGTTTGTGGCTTCGCCCAGACCGGTTGAGAAAGACAGGAAGTGATTTTCTGAGAGGTGGAGAGACCCACCAACACCTCCCATGGAGGGAGCACCTTGTGCAGCCCCGTCAAAAAAAGCCCAAGGTATGCCCTTGTTTATATCAGGAAGCTTCGTTACTCTAGGCGGAGTAGAGGAAGTGCTTTTTGGGGGAAAAGCAGAGAAGATTTTTCGGTTGGAGATGGCTGTGAGGGAGATGGATCCGTTTTTGTCATCGTAGATGGGATGGTTGCGAGCGAGCCAAATGCCCCAGCAAACAATGAGGGGGAGGGTTTTGTAGTTCTGATTTTGTTGTTCTGTCAACCATCTTTGGAGTGCCTCCAAGATGTGAGTCCTATTCCAATTGAATATAGGTCCCAGAGAACTACTGATTTCTCTCCATACCGATTTTGTAAATGGACAGTGAAGGAATAAATGTGTACTGGATTCTTCTTCTTTGCATAGAGTACATCTACTTGGACTTGTGAAGGATTTTTTCTGGAGATTTTCTCATGGATTCTTCTTCTTTGCATAGAGCACATCTACTTGGACTTGTGAAGGATTTTTTCTGGAGATTTTTCCATGCTGGAGCCTTGTTTTGGAAAAGGAGCCACATGAATAACTTTGATTTGGGAGGACTGTTTAACTTACAGAGGGATTTCCCACCATGGAGGAGGATCCACATGAGCAGCTTGGAGTTGGGCCAGATATCCAAGTTTGGGGGAGTATTTTCCTGTGGGGCTGAAGGACCATATAAGTTGATCTTCCTGGTTCTTGAGCCGGGCAAGAGAGCTGTTTAATGAGTGAATATATTGATTCGATGCTGGAATCTGCTGGGCATCTAAGTTCAGATCCTCCCCTGATATACATCTAGTGGCTCCTGATGTGTAATCTCTGTGCCCAACTTGATTTAGAAAGAAAAAGCCCTTCTGATTGAGAGAGTTGATGAGCTCCTTTGTCAGCATGTGATTGTTTGAACAGCCTATCCACGGGTCCTTCCCTATCAAAATGTTGGAGCCTTTACCAATCTTCCAAATGAGCCAGTCGCCAATAATGTGAAAAGAGTTTATGAGAGCTTTCCAGATGATTGTTCCATTCAGATATGTTTTGTTTGTGGAGCGAATCCAATCCAGAAGAGAAAGAGTTTATGAGAGCTTTCCAGATGATTGTTCCATTCAGATATGTTTTGTTTGTGGAGCGAATCCAATCCAGAAGAGGCATTTGTGGGATGTATTTTTCTTTTATGATTCTATGCCAAAGTCCTGTTCCCTCTACCAAACTCCAAGCATTTTTTGCTGCCAGTGCTTTTGTGAAGGTAAAGATGTCTTTGAGGCCCCAACCTCCATTGGCCTTTGGCTTTGAGATGATTTTTTTGAGGCCAGAACTACAACCCAGGATCTATAGGAAGTGAGAAGGATAAAAAAATTCAAAGTGCAAACCTCAATTGCTATTCATAGTTGAGATCCTTTGGTTGGCCTTTGGCTTTGAGATGATATTTTTGAGGCCAGAACTACAATCCAGGATCTATAGGAAGTGAGAAGGATAAAAAAATTCAAAGTGCAAACCTCAATTGCTATTCATAGTTGAGATCCTTTTTGATGCATAATATATTAACATGTATTTATACTAATTTATTTATAGTTATTGTTTAAATATGGCAAGTAAAATTACTAATATGTTTTTCTTTTTTAAGTTGAGATCCTTTTTATGCATAATATATCCAAGATTAACATGTATTTATACTAATTTATATATAAACATGTATTTATACTAATTGATTTATAGTTATTGTTTAAATATGGCAAGTAAAATTACTAATATGTTTTTCTTTTTGAAGTTCTAGCAAAAGGTCATCTCTTGTTTTTTTTTCATTTCATTCTATTAGCGTGACACACAGCACACGCACGTCACTTCTCTTCTCTTGGTGCAATAATGTTTTGTTTTTAAAATTATAGAAATATGATTATATATGTTTTCTTTTGTTATGTTTACCTCTGAATTTCCTTTGGTCTTGTGTTAATTGGATATATAACTATTTATATTTGAATTATAGTGGTAACGAGAGGTTAGATCTTACTTTGCTATTTTGGTTGTCAGCAGTTAATTCTTTTGGTTATAAGCTCCATTATAATCTTCCTAGAGATCAACAATGGAGTTCTTTCAGAAGGCTAAGTATGTGCGACTGAGAAGTCAACATGGAAAATATCTTTGGGCAGATGATGACAAACAATCCGTTTCTCAAAGAAGAGATGGGGCAAAACAAAACGCAAAATGGAAAGTTGAAGTAGTTGAAGGAAGTTCTCTGGTCAGATTGAAAAGCTGCTATGATTGCTACTTAACAGCATCAAGCATATTATTTCTATTAGGGACGACAGGAAGGAAGGTTCTACAGACTATACCATTGGAATATGAATCATTTATTGAGTGGAAGCCTATCAGAGATGGGTATCGAGCTAAACTAAAAATACAAAATGGCAGTTATCTTCGTGCAAATCCTGGCCTTCCCCCTTGGAGGAACTCTGTAACTCATGATATTCCACACAGGACAGTTACTCGAGATTGGATATTATGGGAGGTTGAGATAACAGAAATTTTCATACCCCCAAGCTCAGATATGTTGAAGGTCTCTTTCTTGCCGTCCTACACCGTAGATGCATTTTCTGATTAGAAAGATATTACTTTCCTCTTTTAGTATCCTAGCACTCATTTAACACGATTTATCTTGGTCTTTTTGCAGCCTGTGCCTTCTACCACAAAATCACAACCTAACTGTGATGATCAACTTATCTATTGTATTGGCGACAAAAATGGCATGGTAGAAAAGGATAATGCAGGGTCTGACAATATCATTATCAAACCCTGACATTTGACTTGTCTACTATAAAATAGGAGATAGAGGAGGTCTATGTATAGCCTTCCTTTTCAATGAAAATAACTTGCTAGAATATACAGAAAAACTGGAAGACGAAACGGGACTCCATGATATTGTTGTTTGTGCTTTCACCCATTAAAAGGAAAGCTATATATTTTGCATTTACAACTTGTTGTAAATATCCGTTCAGTGGGGATATTCGCAAGTGTATTTTTTTTGGAAATAAGTATAAGTGCTAATGTTTGGAACATTAATATTCTCTTTGTAATGTAGTTGGTATCGTTAACCATTTGTGTTAAGCTGATCGAATGTATTCTTAATGTATGCCCTTTGAAGGCGCATGCATGTTTTGTCCATTTTATAAATAATATGTACCGACCCCAAATGATTTATTTGTGCACATATATTTTGGTGTCCAGCATTGATGCATTGCTGTAACCTTTCCTGCATGTGTTCGTTGTTTATATTGTATTTCGGTTCTTCTTCTTATTGTCTGTGATTGTTCACTATAATATAATTGACCGATTCCCTATCTCTTCACCACAACAATCTTATGCATCTTGGACATTAATGGCAGAACATGTTGAGATGTTTTAGCATGGTTTCAGAACGCTTCTTTCGTCTGATGGCCAGAATGCCAAATTTTTTGACACAGCTTCTTCCAAACAACTCATCCATGCATGTGGTGTTGGTTCAATTGTCATCAAGATGTAAGTCATAACTTCTGTGCGGCTGCCCATCTGCAAATTCTAATGTATTTCTTTAGCTATTACATCTGTGAAGGTTTATAATTCCCTATATCAAAAAATGTCGGATGATCAATGGCTTCTCCATCCCAGAAACCTGTACGAAAACATAGCAGCAAGAGAGAGCCTTCCCAAAATCTACACTGGAAGGAAGATATTCACAAATGATGATGTTGTGGCAGGCATTAAAAGTTGTCATCGGGCAAGGTGAACATAGAAGGGTTGCAGGCGGAACATCTATAATGGGGGCAAGATTATCTCAGCCAACACAACAGATTTGCTAAACCAAATGGTAGTGAAAGGGTTTTTGGAAAGCTGGATGACGAGCCTCATCCATCCTATTTATAAAGGAGGAGAGAAAAATAATCCGGGAAACTACAGGACTATAATGGTCGACTCAATACTCGTCAAGCTAACTGGAGGGATAATGGATAGAAAGATCAGCAAATGGGCGGAGTAAGGGAAGAGAGCAAAGACCAAGCAGGTAGAAAAGTTGCGGGATGCCAAAGAGGAGTTATGGTGTTGTTTTGTGAACTTCAAAAAAGTTACACAGCCCCTAGGAAGAAATTCTGGTAGTGGCTCATAGAGATGGTGGTTCGAAATGAATGGAGGCAATACATAGCCTCTATGAAATGTCTAAGTCAGGATCAGAACAAGGTGGCCGTTAGAAATTTTAGCAGCGATATTGGAGTGGAGCAAGGGTGCCTCCTCTTACCTACATTCTTTGGTCTCCACATTGACAAACTGGAAGAATGGATCAGTGCGAGAGGTGGGGGAGGAGTATAAATAACTGACTTAAACATCAAAATCCTTCTATATGTGGACAGTGTAATCCTAGCAGCACACACACTTCGCAGCCTACAGAAGCATCTACAGACACTGGAGTCATTTTACATGGAGGTCGGAAGGGAGGTAAACATAGATAAAACTAAGGTAGTCTTATTTTCCCTCAAAATGAAAAGAAAACAGATCCAAATAACGTCCAGAAATAAGCCATTGGAGATCGTGCAAAACTATAGATACTTGGGCCTAGAGTTCAACAAAAGGCAGAGTTGGGAAGGACGCAAAAGAAATAGGGTACAGGGCAGATGAAAGGCTTACTTGCTACAAAACAGATGCAGATAAGCAGAAATGAGGAATTAGAGAATCATCAGTTCTCTCTTCCACACACTTGTGGTACTAGTGCTTCTTTACGGTTATGATATATGGGGACCTAGCCTCCTAAAAGGAGCCAAATAGAGAGAGTGCATAAACATATAGTTTCATCATTTCCGTGTTCGAAGGCCCGATGCCATATGAAATAATGCTAGCAGAAACATGCCTTTACCCCATTGAATTGAAAGCGGCAAGGAGACTAATCCTATACAGACAAAAAGTGGCTGAAATGAACAGCAGAAGAATCCCTAATAAACTAAGCAAGGAGGTGTTGCAACGACGAAAGGGAAAATGGGAACTATAGTGCAAAAATTGGTTAGAATGGTGGGGCATAAAGGAGGAAGATTGTCCATTAGACAAGCTGGAAATGAGGAAACACATGTAGTCATGTTACAGAGAGGGAAGATGGTCCAATAAGGCACAGGAAAAACAATGATAATACATTGACCAATTCAAAGGGGCACAAAGGAGGAAGATTGTCCACTAGACAAGCTGGAAATGAGGGAACACTTGTAGTCATGTTACAGAGAGGGAAGATAGTCCAAGAAGGCACAGGAAAAGCAATGATAATACATTGACCAATTCAACCCAACAGGGGAAATCAAAATCGTAAAGTTATACATGCTTTGGAAGGAGATACACATTGGCCCAGTTTCTTTTTTCAACTCTCATTAATTGTCCACTGCTTGTGTGTTCTGAGTTTTACAAACCATTTGTGTTTCCTGCAGATCCATTTCGGATCACACTTTCCCATTGATAGGCTTTTGGTATTCAAAAGCTTCCTAGAAACCAATCTCTGGATCAATGTGCCTCTTGTCTGCTTCTCTAGAACATGGCTTTCAACTCTGGCTCTGACTTTGGCTTTGGTTCTGGCTATGGCTGCAGCGCTGGTTTCTTGCTCCACTTGTCCCAGCTGTACAGAAGTCTACTCATTGATTCTTTGCTATGAGCAATCTTCAGATGTGAAACTCTCTTGGATCATAATCCATTCCCATCTTTGACGTGCAAGTCTCTTTTGTTTTTAAACTTGGAGACAGTCTGTCTTGGCAGCCATTGGAGACAGTCTGTCTTGGCAGCCAATGGAAGCCAAGTCGAATTCTGGTCATTCCTTGTATTGTCCAAACCTTGAGGCATTCCCTCGTCCTCAAGACTATAGGCATTGATGTCACTTACAGTTACAACCATACATGTGTATGATTTGTCAAATGTTTTGGGCAGAAGAAGGTGCTGTGATTGCACACAAAGGATGTCATTAATTGACATTGCCGCAGAGACAAAGAGCTGTGTAAGCAGCAGAATTGTTTCCATACTGGAAAGAAAGTGATCTTGGCAGAAGAAGGTAGTCCACACTTCCTTTTGTTGATTTTGACAGTTAATGAGGGTTGAAAAAAGAAAGGACAATGCAATAATTAAAAAAATAAAAGAAAAGAAATTAAATGAAAGAAAAGAAGGGAAAAAAAAGAATTGAATGAGAAAAAAACGAAGTAAGAGAGAAAACTGGGAATGGGAAATGAAAGGACAAGGATGCTTGGCCTTCCCATTATCCGTAGCCCTGCCTATATCTTCTTGCAATTGGATTCACAAAGGGTCTTTTGACCGTTGACCGAGAGGAGAGGATGCAGAAGAGGTCTGGCTATGTAAATTGCTGAATGGCCCAGAGAGTTATGCGCTGCATTGTAACCCTGCATTTTGAAAATATAAACTAAGCAACCATTCAAAGTTGGTTTTCAAAGTTGGTTTTCCTGTATGGGTTTCCAGGATAAACATTGTATTCATTGTGCTATGGATTTGCTGTGTGTTTGTGTGTAATAATGTTGAATGGTATTGTTCTCTTAACTGTGTTAAGTTAATTGTGATGATAAATTTCAGACGGTTGTGATATTCCTTTCTATTTAGAATCAATCCTGTCTCCTTCGTTTTGCTAATATAAACCAAAAAAATGCTCTGACCGTCCATTTTATGGAGTCCACCAGATCAATCGTTGTGATAAACTGTCTGTTGTAACTGTCCATCCGAGTTTCCATTCTCAGCCTCTTAAAATTAACAATTCCTCCCTGTTTCTGACCGTTGGACACTCAGGATGGCCGTACGTATTCATTTTGCTACTTGGAAATTGACCAAATGTTAATTGAGTTGCTCATTCTCAGCATCCTGAGGGGAACTGCCACTCAGCCACCCAATTCATTTCTATAGTTCTATGAGATAGTAATTCTACTATTCAATTGGTTTGTAGATTCCAACACATGGCGCTTCACTTTGCTAATCAAGTAGCTGGTATCTCAGTCCTTTAATTAATTAATAAATGGCTTGGTGGCTTACACGGTGGGGAAAAACGTTTTTTGGATTGTGAGCTGCTCCAATGAAGCTAAATCGTGCCATCTCGTGTTGGTCAACGTTTACATGCAGGAAAGCAAATCTGAGATAGTACTGCTGCTCATTTAATAGGCTATTTACTCCCTTACGTGGCGTTTACTTCCCAGCTCCTTCATAAAATATTTATGAATTGAATGTCTGAATATTCACTTTAATGCTAGAGCGATCACTTTGGTGAGCTGTTGACGTTATAAAGAGTTGGCACTAAAACGTTTTTTTCCTTGAGAGCACTGAAAAATTGCTTCCGCATGCAAAACACTGAAGAACAAATTACCAATTAATGGCTGGCCTGAATGTGCATTTATATATTGATGTAAATTACCAATTAACGGCGAGCCTTAATGTGCATTTATATATTGATGTAAATGCTGGGTAACATTGGCTTTGAAAGAAGTACCGGTGTAAGGAATCCGAGGCCGCCTAGGGTTAAGCTTCTGAAGCGTTTTTGCTGCAGCAATGGCAGCCTCCAGAGGAGGGGAGCCATCGCCCCCTTCTTCAACTGAAGATTCCTTCCGCAAGCTACTAGCCGCCCAAGGCAAGAAGCTTCCTCCTGCTACCCCCCCAAACTTCGTCAAGAAGCTCGATTCGATCTCGGAGATAGAACTTCCCCCGGCTCACCCCATGCACGTAGCAGTCTCCCTTTCAGATCGTGGACTGGTAGGGCAATTCATGGGGCTCTGGCCATCAGCTAGATCTACAGATAACTGGATCCAAAGAAACTGGCGCACGTTGATCCAGAATAGTGTAACCTGCTATGCGGTGGGAAGATGATTCTTTATCTTCGAATTCATCTCACAAGAAGACAAAGATCTCATTTTCAGGAATGGACCGTATTTCATGGGAGCTCAAGGGCTTTACCTGAACCGTTGGACGCCAAGCTTTGACCCTGTGGTGGAAGTACCCAAGGATGTCCCTGTCTGGGTCAGACTTCCCAATCTTCCAATCCACTGCTGGAACCCCACTTCGCTCCAGGCAATCGAAAATGGGCTTGGTCAATATATTGATAGGGCAGACCCCAAGGACCAATACTCCTGCGTGCGCATCTGCGTGGAAGTGGACCTAGAGGTGGGTCTTCCAGAGGCAATCAAGTTAAAGGTTGGAGATTGGCAGCACTACCAGAAGCTTGACTATGAACAACTACCGTTCAAATGCAGGGGTTGCCATGAATACGACCACTTTCAACGAAACTGCCCCAAAAACCCAAGTAAGGAGAAGGACAATGGAGAAGGTCGGCAACAACCCAGAAAAGGCAAAGCTTCATGCAGAGAAAAAGGACCAAGGAACGAAAAGACAAACCCTGCACAACCCAAGGAGCAAGGGAACCTGCCAGAAACAATGACAACGAACAATTTTGGAGAGCTGGACCCAGGACATGTAGAGAAAACAGCAGGGGAAATTCCCCAGGAAGTTCCAATAGTCGAAGCGGCGCAAGGGAAGTCAACCCCAGAAGCCAGAGAGATGTCGATGCCTGAAAGGGAGGAAGAGCAAGGAAATACTGCTGCATGAAAGAACATAGGACCAGACGTGGAGGAAGGAGAAGTCTCCTCAGATAGTGACAATGAGGGCACAAGTGACACCATCTTCACCCCACAAAAAACAGGCAGAGGAAGGAAATCCAAGAAAGAAGAAAGAGAAAATGAGACATATAAAGACGTCTTGAGTGGCTCGCAACCAACAATTAGAGAACTGATCAATGTAAGACAGACAAGGAAGCATTCCAGGGCCCCTCAAGGAGCCCATTCATCCCCCCCAAGTAAATCATGAAACTAACATCCTGGAACTGTAGGGGTTTCGACAGTAAAATAACGGAAGAAACACTTAAAGATATCATTAGAACTTCAAAGTCCGAGATCCTTCTAATCTAGAAGACCAAGATGGAAGAGCAAGACTTCCTCAACACAACAAAAGCACTCTGGAAAATAAGCCAAGGAATAGCAGAAAGCACAAGAGGAGCCTTAGGAGGTATAGGCACCCTCTGGAACACTATGAAGTTTGACCTAATCAAATTAGAAACACGCACGCATTGGATCTACACCAACCTTCTACATAAAGAAACAGGCCGATTGGTAAGCCTCTTCAATATTTATGTGTCAGTCATTTTGGAGGAAAAAAGAATTTGTTGGGATACCCTAAAAGATTACTTGCTACTAAATGATCTAGATAATATCATTATTGGGGGGGACCTAAATGTGACCCTAGCTGCGACTGAGAAAAAAGGTGGCTCCATTGTGCGAGACCCAGCAAGAGAATGGGTAGAAGATGTCATGTCAGATTGGGAGCTGGAGGATGTCAAACCAACTAAAGGAAAATACACGTGGTCAAACAAGAGGGTAGGACAGGGGCACAATGCAGCTAGGCTAGACAGGTTCTTAGTCCAAAGCTCCTTTATGCTTCTGGGCCTCCCTCCCTCCTCTTCTATCCCCCCGCATAGTGTGTCAGACCATAAACCAATCTTGTGAGAAGTTTCACATGACAAGAATCTTGGACCAATTCCCTTCAGATTTAGCCTAGCCTAGCTCCACGATGAAGGCTTCCAGAACTTGGTTACCAAAATCTGGAATGAAACAGTAAGAGGCTCAACCTTCTTTGTTTGGGAAGAAAAACTCAGGAGACTAAACTTAGCGCTAAAGTCTTGGGCAAAAACCCAATCAAATCCAATTGTAATTCGCCAAGAAGCCCAAAAACAACTAGAAAAGCATCAGTTTGGAATGGATGAACAAGAAATCACCCAATAAACCTTACATCAAGAAGAACAACTCCAAAGGAAATGGCATCAAGCCTGTAGAGAGGAGGAAAAATACTGGCAACTGAAATCTAGAAGCCTCTGGTTGGAAGTAGGAGATAAAAACACTAGCTACTTCCACAAACAAGCTGAGGCAAGAAAACAGTTCAAGAAAGTCATGGAAATTCAGGTTCAAAATCAGACAATAACAAACTTTGACGACATAAAAGCAGTTGCGGCAGATGCCTTCGAAACTCTCTACACAGAGACTCAAAGGTCTGCAATAGATCCCAAAGCTTACCCGCTCTCTCTAGTCCCGACCCTCATCCAAGATGAAGTCAACAACAGTCTAACAAAGGTAGTCAATCAACAAGAAATAAAAGAGGCACTTGATCAAATGAACCCAAACAAAGCACCAGAGCCAGATGGCTTCACAACCAGATTCTATCAAAACTGTTAGAATATAATTAAATCAGACCTTACAAAACTGATCCGGAAATCTGAAATTTGCAGCAAGATAGGAGGATGAACAAATTCGTCTTTCTTGGCTTTTATTCCGAAAGAAAAATGAGCAGTCAATTTTGGAAGGTTCCGACCAATCTCCCTTTGCAACACAAGTTACAAAATCCTCACAAAAATAATAGCCAACAAATTAAAAAAGTTCTCCTTGTAATCATCCCGGAAAATCAAGGAGGATTTGTAAAAGGCAGACATATAGTGGACAACATCATCCTAGTTCAAAAGGCCCTGCACTCAAGCATTCGAAGAAAAGACAAAGGTATGATAATAAAGCTCGATCTTGCTAATGCGTTTGATAGAGTTAAGTATAACTTTCTGTTCAAGGTCATGGAAAATTTTGGTTTCGCCCCAGCCTTTATAAAATGGATAAAAGCTTGCATTGGTTCCCCTTGGATAGCCCCGCTAGTGAACGATCGTGCAACTAAGTTCTTTCAAGCTTCCAGAGGTCTTCGGCAAGGCTGTCCCCTTTCTCTGCTTCTTTATGCCATCCAAGCCTCAGTACTCGGCTTCCAATTGGATCATTGCCAGACACATAACAACCTTCTTGGCTTGAGGATAGCCCCAGGAGTAAAAGACATCAATCATGCCCAATTTGCGGATGACACACTGCTGATGGGAGGAGCGAGTATGCAGACAACAAGGAAATTTAAAAAAGAGTTAGATGTATACACAAATATCTCTGGCAGTGTGATAAGCCTGACTAAAAGCAAGATCTATGGATGGAACATTACGCCAAGGGAAATGCTATATATTTCAAGAGTACTGGGAATGGAAGACTGCACCACCTGGGATGCTTTTAAATACTTGGGAGTCCCAATTTTCAAATCCAAGCCAAAGGCTTCACAATGGACTCCACTGATAGACAAGTTAAAAAAAAGAATAAACTCCTGGGGAGCAAGCTGGCTAAACCTTGCAGGTAAAGTGGTCCTCATCAAAGCAGTGCTAGCAAGCATTCTGATCTACCAAATCTCCTTGTTACTGGCCCCTTTTACCACGATCCAAAAAATCGAAGCGCTGTTCGGAAGATTCCTCTGGGAAGGAGGGAAGCAGACAGGGAGAAAATTACATCTAATAAGCTGGGAAAAAGTACCTAAGCCTTTCTTAGAAGGAGGCCTCCACTTTAAAAACACCCATACTCAAAATTTAGAATTAGGTGCAAAGATTCTTTGGAACCTAATCACCGAGAAATCCTCTTGGAGTGAAAGAGCGCTATGGAAGAAGTACTTTTGAGGCTCAAGGAAAAAATGCCTAGATCGCCCATCATTGGTGGAGAAAGGATCCCCAATTTTCTCTCTGTGCCAGAAGGCTTTGAAACACTTTAGACCTCACCTCACCTGGATACCAGGAAACGGTAAAGAAATCAATGTTTGGGAAGACTCAATCATGGGAGATCCACCACTAGACTTGAGGCAGGGTCTTGATCGACTTAAAGAGTGGATGAGAACTCATAATTTAAACAGTATGTGGGACATCTCAACTTGGGGAAATGACGAGAACAAAAATTGGCTAAGGTGGGAAATCGCTAACAGACAACCAGAGTTTAAAGAGGAATGGAACACTCTGACGTACTGTTTGCAAGGGAAATCCCCCCTAAAAGAAAGAAAAAAAAGATAAGAGAGGATGGGGAACACTTTCTGGAATTTACACTACCGCAGCATGGTATCAACACACAACAGCTATCCCTCACGTTCTCCAGACCCAACAATTTGGAAAGCAATCTGGACTTCCAAGTCCATTCCAAAGACATATGTTTGTATGGACCATGACACATAGAGGTATCCTAATTGGAGAAAATCTAAGAAGAAGAGGATGGGAAGGGCCTCACAGATGTCCCCTCTGTTTTCAAGAAGAGGAAACCATAGACCACCTGCTCCTAAGTTGCGTTTACTCCAAGGAAGTCTGGCAGTTGGCCCTAGGACTACAACCAAACACTCTCGTTTTACTTCAAGAGGCCACCATCCTGCTCCAAAATTGGAATTCCCTTTGTTCCTTCCAGACAACAAAAAATGGCCAAATCTCCACCCTATGGAGAAATCTCCCAAAATCCATTCTCTTGAAGATTTGGCTCGAACGAAATAACAGGTTATTTAGGGAGACCAAAAGTAGCCCAACTCAATTTACAACAAAGATAAAGGCCTATTTTGGAGAGAGCGCCCCCTACTTTTGCAAAGCAAAGAACTCAAGGCCCTTAGAGATGGAATATGAACACTGGATTGAACACTTTAAACTCCAAGATCAACAACAACAAACAAGAAACAATTCACACCAGGAAGCTTGGGAAATTCGGAAGGAGGAGCAGTATTTCGAAGAATGAAAGAGAAAGGAAAATAAGCATATTTTGTTCTTTGACGGGGCCTCCAAAGGAAATCCAGGTTTGGCAGGTGGAGGAGGGGTCCTGGTAAGCCCCACCGGACAACCGGAACTCAGATTTCATTAGGGACTTGGAATAGAAACTAACAACAGAGCAGAGGCATTGGCCCTCTGGCAAGGGCTAAATCAAGTTATTATACACAACGTCCAAGATCTGGTGATAATAGGGGACTCCTGGTTAATAATCCAAGCCTTGATCCTCCGTAACAGAGTAAAAAATGCAAAACTCCAACACATACTGGAGAAAATCCAACTCCTCCTTGGAAATCTTCGAACTTATCAGCTATACCACGTCCTCCGGAGTCTGAACGCATCAGCAGACGCAGAGGCCAACAAAGGAGTCCTCTCAAGCACTGGAACCTTACAAATAAATGGAACCATGACCATATTGGAACTACCGTGAGCCTGGGGAAAAGCAACTAGGAGATGACAAGGACGTGAGTTAGCAAGGGAAAAAGTCACATGTTCGAATGTATAGGGGCGAATTCAAGGTAATCAACGACAAGGCGAATGTTAGAAATGAGGGATTTATCCTTCATTTGGTCTTTGAAACTTTAGGAAAAGCCAACACTCCAACAAAACACCCATGCTTCCCAGATCGCGCAAATCGGTTGGGTGCAACGAATCTGGAGGAAACTGCAGTTAAAAGGAGAAGTAGGGAAGGGCCTTCTCATCCCTGGAAGCATATGAAGGCTAGTAAGATAGCCACACAGAGGCAGAGCGATCAGAGACAGGAGACGCTTGCGCAGTTGCAACAATCCAGAAGAAGCAAGGAAGGTGATGGCGTCCAACTCATGAAGCAAATCCACGACGAAGGAAAGGCTGAAATCACTGGAAGAAGACTTGCAGCGTCTCAAGCACCTGCTGCACAATCAAGATGATTTTCTCCAGAACCTGGACATTGATGCAGGAAGGCGACTAGAAATGCTCGAAGCAGACATCACCTCAACTAAATTCAGGCTTTTAGAAGCATTGGAACAACTACGCAAAGAACTCAAAGATCCAAAGCAAGAATTCGAAGATAGAGTCAGCAAAGAATTCGAAGACAGAGTCAACAAATTGGAAGAAAAAATGGAACAACCAAACAAAGACTGGAAGCAGGAGCGGGACCTGTCCAAGAAGGGAGGTCCAAAGAAATTTGGCCTGTAGTTCATAGGCAAGGAAGGGGTCTCTGCAAATAACTCTGCGAGGAAGACGTTTTGTATAGAAGCCTCCGCATTTAGCGAATCTTTTAGCTTTAAAAATCAATCACTAGGTAGGAGAGTATAGCCTCCTGGCCTCGTAATAGTTTAGTCGAGCTTGACTTATTTTATATGTAACAGCACTAGTGGCTTCGCCACTGCTTTTCTATAATTAAAAATCCATTATCCGTTATTGTCTTAAAAAAAATAAAATTGGCTTTGAAATAAGCAATTTTATGCCATATTATTGCTGATGCAATGTCTATTATCTGCTGTTGGTTTGGTTTTATATGTTTAACTGCCGGAGCGATATATCTGTTGTATTGTTGGACTGTCAATTGTTGGCAATTGAAACGTTGTCCCCTTTGTAACATTGAAGAGAACGTTAATCCTTTGATGGTATTGGAACGATTCTCCCTTTGTGAAATTCAAGAGTGATAACACATTTAATCGCTGAGCTGAATTGATATATATTGGTATTTTGGATACCATAATCTAGAGCTAGAACAAGCTTGTTTGACAGGGATTATACTTTTGTTTTGCAGTGTTCACATACTTAGACGACTGGACTATCATAACACTGTTTAGCTAAAGCCATTCTTGCGCAATTAGAGCTTAGCACTCTATTACTCAATTTAACCATTTACTTCATATTTCTATTCATCTAAATGCGTATCCCTTATAAAAGAGAAAAGAAATATGAATGAAGGAATTGGCAATTGGATTTGAATCTTTGATGGAGTTTTGCAGATACAGAGTTGGAGTCTGTCTTACTCAGTTGACACATGAGGCAGATCATCGCAAACACGAAAGAACATAAACCTTGAAGACAAGAAACACGAAAGAATATAAACCTTGAAGTCAAAAAGCACATCCATTTATTGTTTGCCTACCTAGTGATCAACAACAAGGAACTTGAGTACCCAGTCCTGATTATTATTATTGCGTTGTCAATTGGTTGCTTTGTGTGCAGATTACACCGAAGATAGAAGCCTTATAATCAGTCTTGAGCAGAGATAGCAGAGCATAAGTTTCATTTCCGCAAAGAATCCAGGTTGATAAAGTAAGTGGGTTATATGTGAGACATGCAAGTGAAGGGACCCCAAGGAGGGATGGAGTGACAGGGCATGCTGGGAAAGTCAAAACCGAGAAACACTTCTTGCTTCATAGTGATGCCTATAGCGGCATGAGAAAATGATCAGGGCTGGAATATGTAAGTTGGTCAACACTTTTCCAAAGTAATCACAGAGAAGACATTGCTCAAAGGGCCTCAAGAATCTTGTGGAAAGGGGACAAGTCAGTACGGGATTACAAGGCGGGAGAACCCGACCCATCCCAAAAGGGGTTGCTGAGATAAGTGTCTTGCAGATTTTATCCCTTTTTAGCACACCTCTTTTTATTTTTGAACTTATTGTTGTTTTATTTTCCACCAAGGCACAACCTCCTTAAGATCTAACTTGTCTGTCCCATAGACCATTTGTCCTCATGGACGTTTAATAAAATCTCTTCTATTTTATTTTTGTTTAATAAAATCTCTTCTACTTTATTCTTCTTCTCCTTTGTTTTGAGGACAAATTGGATAATCAACAAAATTACAAGAAGAATACAGTAAGGGATCATTAGGTGTATGCATAGACCTCTTATCTTACATAATAAGATCTATTTTAACTCTAGATTATTAAACGTGGACTTAGGGTAGATGCTAATTTTTTTTATGACATTAGAAATAGGAGGTCAATTATGTTTGGAAATGAGACACACTTCCATGCTAAACCTAGCAAAAGAGAGGAAGAAAGATTTAATCATGAAAGTAAATGACACAACAAACACACAATACACAGAGATTTTATCTTGGAAACCCAAACCAGGAAAACCAACATTCTTGAGCGTTCTGCTCCTTGTTGTCTTATTCTTTCAGAATAAAAGGTTACATGTCTAACCTTGGTCCACACCTAAGACACAATCGACATCATACCCTCTTGCTTACACAAGAACTACCTTGTAGCCAATTCGGTTTACATCTACATGACCATCAACCTCTACAATACCGACTCTTGGCGATTAATCATTCATCATCTAAAGAAAATCAAAATCAGCTTTTACAGCGTTACAACATGCCTTCTTTATAGGCTTTACATCAGGCAAAACATTAAAGAAAAGGCACCCAAAAACGATTATAGATCCATGTAGATCATTGGCTACAAATCTCGCGAATCTCGGGATTCTGTTATAGTCGACCTTCATTCGGTGTTTAGTCGGTCGACACCTGCCTCCCTGTCGACCTCTTGTCGGTTGATCTCTTCAACTTGTTGTTGATGCCTTTACTATGTGGAACCACCTCGACCTTCGACTTCGACTTTACTCGGTTGATTAACCTCGACTTTTGATTTCGACTATCACTCGATCCACCTTGACTTTCACTGCAAAGAATATAACAACCCGACATTCCCCCACTTGTTGTATTCTTTGTTGACATGCAATATCAGAGCTTGGATTAACAACCTTGGATCTACGCTAAACCCTAGGAAGTCTGAAATATTTAAAGATTGTGCTAAAGAATTATGAGTAGCTTTGATACCACATGTTAGGAATTAGACACACTTCCACGTTAAACCTTAACAGAAGAGAGGAAGAAATATTTAATAAAAAAAGTAAATGACACATCAAGCACACAATACACCAAGATTTTACCCTGGAAACCTAAACCGAGAAAACCAACATTCCTTGAGCATTCTGCACCTTGTTGTCTTATTCTTTCAGAATAAAAAGTTGCATGTCTAACCTTGGTCCACACTTAAGACACAATCAACATCATACCCTCTTGCTTACACAAGAACAACCCTGTAGCCAATTCGACTTACATCTACATGACCAACAACCTCTACAATATAGATTCTTGGCAATTAGCCATCCATCATCTAAAGAAAATCAAAATCATATTTTATAGCCTTACAACATGCCTTCTTTATAGGTTTAATAGTAGTCAAAACCCTAAAGAAAAGACGCCCAAAAACAATTACAGATCCATGCAGATCATTGGCTACAAATCCCGTGAATCTCGGGATTCTGTTACAGTCGACTACCAAATAGGATTACTCGTCGACTAATAGTCAGCCTTCATTCGGTTACCACATGCCCGCATGTCGACCTCTTCGACTTGTTTTCGATGTCCTTACCATGTCGAACCACTTCAACCTTTGACTTTGACTTTACCCAGTGGACTAACCTCAACCTTAGATTCTGAGTCGATCCACCTCGATTTTCACTGCAAAGAATATAACAATTTAACAAACTCTTTTCCATTTTATTTTATTATTGTTGTAGATAGAAGAAGAGTTTGAACATATCTTCTACCTTGGGCTAGAGGAACACCTTGCTTCTCTGGATACAATTATTCTAATCTCATTGCAATTATGTTAATACTAAATACTAACAGGGCTTCATGAGGTTTGTACTGCTTTGTTACTTTTGAATTGCATTGCATAACGATAGAGGAAATGCAATTTGGAATTATGATCCAATATATGCACCATATAATTGGCATCTGCGACAATAAAAGTCTTTAATCATGTGCAATTTCTACGTCTCCTTTAGAATGTCCTAGGAATTGCAGTCCTTGGATATCTTTGTTTGTTATCGCCATAATGCGTTTTATCCATGTGAATCATAGAAATTGTGCGTGGAAGAATATTTTTATGCATTTCAACGTTTGCTATTTACATTGTCAGTAAGGTTTTTCGTTACAAACTTAGAGCCATTGCTCCACTGAAAATATACTTGTTAAACACAAATCTGAATCTTGGTATAGAGGTTTTGCTTCTTCTCATTTACCTAAACCTATGTTTTAGCAACTAAAACTAATGCACTTTTAATGTCATTTTTCTCCAATTGGGGTTAAGTTCAAATTAGTGAGAAGCATTTGGAAAGGAAGCATTAGGATCTGGGCATGTCAGGGATCCAGGGATCTCTCACCCACCTGCTCTGCAGTCCTCGAAAGTGGGATCAAGCATTTGTAGGCACACACCCTGTTTGATCCATGTGACAATGCCCTTTTCAAAATGTGTGACTTGAGGGCACTATGTTAGTTGCAAAAGAGGCTAAGTCAACGATGTACTGCGGTGTTGCAGTGATGTAGATGAAGCTTAAAAAGACAGTTAGGCATGGAAGTGAAGTATGAATATTTTTTTTGATGCCGGGTTAATAGTAGAATGAAAATAATAATAACAAATAATAAGAATATAGTTGTATGTAATATAAAGTTAAAAGTTAAAAGTAATTATGATATATTTTAAAGTTGTAATAATATATTATTTATGCATAACCTAAAATTTAAAAAGAAGTGACAATGGTTATTGACCATGTGCTCTCATAAATCTGACTTTCTAGGTACGACTAACTGTATATGGGTGGATAGTAAATGCATTACGAAAAATAAGTGACAATGGCTACTGACTATGTGCTCTCATAAATCTGACTTTCTAGGTACGACTAACTGTATATGGGTGGATAGTAAATACATTACGAAAAAGAAGTGACAATGGCTACTGATCATGTGCTCTCATAAATCTGACTTTCTAGGTACGACTAACAGTATATCGGTGGATAGTAAATACATTACGATATTTACATGCTGCTTCAACCTAATGGGTAAGTGGATGCAATGCAATAAATGAGACATACTCGTGAATCTGTTGATTGCATTGTTGTGATTTTGTTAATTAAAAATATTAATGAAAGCCACATAGCATTTTAATATATATTTTTTATTTTTCAATTTGATAAAAGTACCAAAACCACATAAAAATTGTCATTTCATTATTTTCGACCAATAAAATAATAAATAAACAATTTTATAATAAAATTAAAATTATTATTTTTCAAATTACAATATTTTTTTTTTTACAAAAACTGAATTTTTTTATATATATAAAGGGTGCAACTGAGATCACATAGTACAAAAGAGGATACTGGTAGAGGATTCCAGCTACAAATTTTTCATCAAAGGCTTACATCAAAGAGTTTTTCAAAGATTCTACTTTTGATATCTAAGCTTATCGAACTATAAAAAACCTATTTTCCGAAAAGATTTATTTATGCCATTTTTACAAAATTGGAATTACCTTACTGATCTGCTTAAACTTGGTCTTCCTCTGAAGCTTGTTTTTCTTCTGGTGGTGGTTCGAGAGCTACATTTAAGTCAGGCAGAATTGGGTCGGCCCTGCTTCCTGTCTCCTCGTTCTGGATTCGTGCATTGCTTCCATACACTCCCCTTGACCTTTGAGAAAATCGACTTCATCTTGTAGCTGGTTGATTAGGGTGCAATGTTGTGCTAGTGTATCCAAAGTGAAGGTAAGTGTGGAACTATGAGAGTCCAAACACCGTGCCAATTGCTATGTGGTGGAGAAGTTATCTTCCACTAATTTGTCCTCCAACCTTTCATGAGCTGGGCGCTGAGCCATATTAGCAGATAGTCTTACTATTAATACCTTCCTCCGCCTGTTGATTTCTTTGACTCGTTCGGGGATGGCACTAGCGTTGGTGCTGCTAACTTTGATTTTTCTTTTGTTTTGTCTGTGTTTGTAACTTCCTTTGTCAATACTACCTTTTGTTATGCCTCCTTTGTCTTCACTGGTGATGAAGCAACTTAGGACTGTGGGGAGCCTTTCATTATTGCCACAGACAAATTTGCCGCTGAAGCATCCTCTGTTGCAATCTTTGAACAATCTAGTGATTGTGTTGATCCTTGGATGGTCGTTGTTCCCTGCTTCTTCGTCTGCTGTACCGTTTCTATTGGAGCCATGTTCTAATCTCATACTACCTCTTCTCTTTAATTTCCTTCCTCGGATAAAAATCCGTATTACCGGGTTCTGCTTTAGTTGGATGAGACACTGAATCGGGTCGCTGACCATCCTGAATTCCTCTTGTGGCTAAGAATGGAGGTCGTGCAAACTTAGAAATGGAACGACGTTCAAGCGTAGATGCGGTAGGAACTGCCAGCATCCGCTTGTTGTGAAGCATGGTTGCAATCCTTTCACAAGCCTTCTTCTCGAGCATAATTAATGTGGAGGTGAAGTTGCTGATTACAGGGCGAGCGTGGAGTGACGAATGCGGCAGGTTCCCACGGAGGAGGAGCTCCTTGCATACCAAGAAAACCATATAATCGTCCTGCAACGTACAAGCTCCCACGAACCAGAGGATGTGCAAGTACAAAGTTCCTTCGAGCTTGACGCTTGACTTACCTCTTACACCTTTTCGCTGAGATGCCGCGTGGGAGGAGGTGCCAGGTGGAGCGTAATCAAAAGGGGGTTGAGGCATTAGGGGGGGCAAGGAAATAGGGCCTTCCCATTACTTCCATGTGACCAGGACACCTTCCTATAGCTAGATTTGCTCGCTCGTCTGCTATCCCATTGTTTGTGCGCCGAATGTGGTAGAAAGATGATTGAATGGTGGAAAGTATAGCCTTGGTCCTTTCAATGAGTCTTTTCAACTTTGTATTTTTCGAGTTTGTTCTTTTAATGAAATGCTGGATTAAGTTCTTGGAGTTCCCTAGAATAATTATTTCGCTGAGCCGACGATCCTGAGCTAGAAGAGCTCCTTGGAAGAGTGCATAGGCCTCTGCCAAGTTATTGATGGTTATGCCTAGATTCCAAGTGTAAGTTAGAAATCTTTGTCCTCTAGGGCTGAACAAAACCCCTCTCGCACCTGCCTCCCCTGTTTCAATTTCCAATATTATACACTTTGAAAGTTAATTGATTTTTTTTTTAACTTCGATAAAGTCAATCAAGTTTGACTTGTGCTCAATTACAATATATACAGCTCAAGTACAGAAATTGGTATGAAAAGGGACATTCAAACCTTTTATAAAATAAAAAAATAACTAATAAATTATCAATAAAATAGCATATATAAATAAATATGTTATATAATTACTTCAACTAAATTAAAATGTAATTAAAAAAAATAATATTATCTATTTAAAAAATTAATTATTACTTTTTTAATATGATTTTTTAGATGTTAAAAGGAAAACAACATAATATAATCTATTTAAAAAATTAATTATTACCTTTTTATTATGATTTTTTTTAAATGTTAAAAGGAAAATTGTGTATGATAATTTATTATTTTAGTATGAGTATCATCCTTTCAAAAATTTGTTAAACCAAAACCTATGTTATATGTATGTACGGGAGAAAACTTAACATAATAATATTCAACAACATAATATAATCTATTTAAAAAATTAATTATTACTTTTTTATTATGATTTTTTTTTAAATGTTAAAAGGAAAATTGTGTATGATAATTTATTATTTTAGTATGAGTATCATCCTTTCAAAAATTTGTTAAACCAAAACCTATGTTATATGTATGTACGGGAGAAAACTTAACATAATAATATTCAACAACATAATATAATAATTTTTAAAATCTAAAATTTATAATAAGTAAATTTAATTATATTTATAGTTTCAAGTATATTTTAATTATTGAAAACTTTCAATTAGAAAATGTAAATATTTTATTATTTAATTTATATATAAATTTATTAATTAAATGTTTTATAATTATTTTTGAAATTTAATTATTTTCAAAATTAAATATAAAAAATATTTTGAACCTAACATTTCCATGCTTTATATAGTTTATTATAAATTTTTAAAACTTCAAATGTGTATGCTTACTAAATAAAATAAAATGTATTTTATTTTAATAAATATGTGTGTTCAACTTGGACCATGGAAGTAACTTATGCAATTTGGACCATGAAGATAATGCCATAAAAAAGTTTCTCTCCTATATTTTATTGAATATTCCTCATTAAAAGAAACATTAAATAAAACTTTTTTACTTTATATATTTTGTTATAAATTTTTAAAACTTCAAATGTGTATACTTACTAAATAAAATAAAATGTATTTTATTTTAATAAATATGTGTGTTCAACTTGGACCATGGAGGTAACTTATGCAATTTGGACCATGAAGATAATGCCATAAAAAAGTTTCTCTCCTATATTTTATTGAACATTCCTCATTAAAAGAAACATTAAATAAAACTTTTAAAAAATGTATTTGAAAGGAAGTGATTTTGGAGTACACATTGTTTTCAACACCATTCATATGCATTTTGAAATGAGTCGAAAAGAAACATGCATCTTGAAATGAATCAATTACACATTTTATAACAATTATGAAACCAAACAACTTCAAACCCTTGTGAATAACGAACACAAACATTTGATCTTTTTGTTTAATATTGATAAATCCAACCATTGTGTAGTTTCAATGTATACATTTATTTCATATGAATATGATTGATATTGAAAATGATGCACAACTTATGTTCACATAATCTGAATGTCATGCACGATCAAATCGGGGTTGCAATGCAACTCATTGCTTGTTTATACTATCATCCTTGTGAACCCGAATAAAACATTTTTTACGGGCATACACAGATTAAAGGAAATGGTGATGAGTAGAACATTGAGAAAGTTTCCCGTGGTGCTGGTGTCGATGCTATGGATTATGTGGGTGGTGAGAATATTTAAGGCTATTGCCAACTGAGACAGACTCCATTTGAAGTTGTAATAATTTTTTGCAACTTTGTCATCACACAAAGTAGGAAACACTCAGATACGATCACAAGATTTCTTGGCAGGCATCCATAGAGTCACCTTCACGGTCGAGGAGTCATCTTCAGTTTCTTTCAATTTCTCATTCTTGTTTGGGTCGAATGTTGAAAGCGTCGAAGTTCGGTTCACCCATAAACACACCGTGCAACATATCCAACCGTTTGCGACATTTAATGGTAATAATTGCAAATGGTCCTTTTTCCATAACTATGATTCCAACTTATCTTAGTGTACAAGGATGGAATTAAAGAACAAGTACATAGTATATTCCTATCATTCAACGTGGAGTTCTATAAAATTTTAGAGATTTTCTATTTTTAAATTAATTTTCTATTTTTGAAAAATGCCTTTTAAACCCCATAAAATTTTTCTAATCAATCATAAACCCCAACCAAAATTAAAAAAAAATCAAATTTCATT
>ML802734.1:82331-102654 GCA_009831015.1 Picea engelmannii | reverse complement strand
TATATATATATATATATATATATATATATATATATATATATATATATATACTTTATTGAAAACAAAAAATTTAATAGAAGTCAATGTTGTTTGACTCCTAACTGATTACCTACCTATCAACGTGTATAATAAACATAATATGTTATAACACTTTCATTGTTGGTGTAAACTAGTGCACTTTATCCAAGGTGATTCAAACCAGGTACCTATTGGCATGGAACTAGCCAATGACCAAGGATATTTGAGACAATTGGTTGAGCTAATCCCTTAGACTAAGTGGCATATGTACTTTCTATGTATACTTAACACAAATCACATAAATACAAGAGAATTGCTCAAAATATGTGCAATAACTATCATTAGTATAATGAGCTACAAAATTATGGTAGAATTCCTAGCTTTGTGGAGAAGCATTGTGTGATCAACTTCTGAAGAATCTACTAAGAGAGTTTTCAAAGTGTGAATGATGCATATTTGTATAGGATGTGGATGATCAAATCCCTAATTAAGGTGATTCTTACCAGTAGACTTGATGCACAACATATGAGGATGATCACCGCCTTACTCCTAGAAATTGGGTTAATAATCATAGTATGCACTAAACTCATCAAAATTTACCATTACTTTTGGCACATAACTTGGGTTGAGTTGGTCATACTTGGTAGACTTTTCTGTCATTCATGTTGTCCCTTAGACCTATATAGTGCTCGAAGTTGTTGAGTGCGTGTGAGGAGTTGGCTGCCAAGTTGGTGTAGAGTGGATTTGGCATTGTTGTAGGATTGTTTGGCACAGTGAGATTTCGATGCCAAACACTTGTTGGGACATGGGAAGTATAACATAATTCTTGATGGAGTCTAGGTGCAGAACATAAATTCTTCTTGCATAGATCAAATCTCATCTTGGGTAACAATGCCCGCCACTAAGTTAGGTGTAGTGTTTACCCCATGGTCCCTACTCCTAGAAATGAGGGGCTTCTTGGATAAATTATTAATAAAGTCTTGGTGCAAAGTAATTTTCCTTTGCATAGATCAAGGCTCCACCTAGGTAGCAATGGACTTCATTGCATTAGGAGTAGCAGTGTTGTCCACCATGGCCTTGTTTTTATAAATAAGGTTGACCATGGCATGCATTGAAATAGTCAAACTTGATCACTACTTTCAATGCATAACTTAGGTTGGCATGGTCATACTTGATATACTTCTTTTCCATTCACATGGTATATTTGAGCTATGATGCGGTGCTCCGTGATATCACAAAGTTACTATAGGGAGTTGGTTTTGGAGCTATTAATGCAAAGTGGGAGTTGGCTTTGGAGCTATTAATGCAAAGTGGATTTGGCACTGCCACAAGATGTTTGGTGTGACAAGGTTTTAGTGGAAAAATGACACTAGGCTGCTATCACATGAGGATGTTGGCACACGCGAAGTTTGACCTTATTTTTGATGAAATCTCAGCTTAAAGTAAAATTGCATCCTTGCATAGATCAGGTCTCACCCCCAACAACAATGAGCCCCATTGAGCTAGAAGTAGAATATGTTAGCCCTCATTGCATCACCCCTTCTCATGTATTAAATTTGAAATACTTGGTTTGCTTGAGAGCTAACTTTCCATAGCAATTTCTGAAGAGTTGAGTAGCATAGTTTCAAGTGTTTTGGGTTGTACTATCTATTATTTGATCAAATTGCACAATCACACTAAACTTATAATCAATATTGATTGGAGGTTAGGTTATGCAATACCCTACTCAAGTTGGGGGGTGTTGGTTATAAATTCCCTTTATGTTGTAGATTAAGCCCCTTATTTGGGATATGTGTCATAATGTTGATTAAAATAAGAACATGGTAGGGTGTTTGACTAATCATTGGGTGGACTAGGTTAGGGAACCTCAAGTATAAATACAAGGGCTAAGTAGGAAGCTAGGGATTACTTTTTCTAGTCCATATGAGACTTGATATGGATTCCTTGAATGCTTGTTGAATGTTGATGAAGATGAAGATAGTGACCCATACATAGTAAAGGTACATAAAATCAATACATTATTTAAAAAGGATTTGCAAGCTATTTCTTTAGTCATGGGTAAGCAAATCATAAATGTAGTAGATTTGAGGGTGGAGATCATAATTTCTTTGATATTTTGGGAAGAAGTATTTGAAAAACCTCCTTAGGGCATAGTAATGTCATCATAAGAGTAGAAAGACACATGACTTGCAAACCCATAAGTAAGCTAGTAGCAGTAATGACATGCTACAATGGGATCAAAACATGCACTACCTTTGAAGTCCTAAGATTACCTTAAAAAATATTATTAAGTCCTATTTGGAAGACCTTGGATACATGAAAGGAGAGGTATTGTATGCATGAAGAAGGTAGCATTCATTCTTGTGGGGGAAGGGGAAAGGTAATCATTCCACTAGAAACAAGTAAGTGAGTAGTATAAGCATAGATGGGTGCCATAGACAAGGATCATAGTTTACTAGGGCCTAATATCGACATGAAACATTTTTAATTACAAGATGAACAAGAATGATGAAGACCCAAATCCCAATTACCAAGGTGTACTACACATGGATATCTCACCAAGAGAATATTTTGATAAGGGTTTATAAGAATGAGCATATATGAGTCATGAAGTTTACACAAGCTATGTGAAGAACTTATTTAGAATTGAAGCACAAAGAATGAGTCCAATGATAGAACATAAAGATGGTCAAGACTCTATAAAACATATATACTGGGATTTGAAAAGAGAATGATTTTTTTCTTAGACAAATCGAAAGTGAATGAATTCTAGCCACACTTGACATGACTACTTACCAATGGTAGATGGCCACTTTATTCCAAAACCAAGATAAGATGGAAAAATTTAAGGCTCTTTTTATTTTTATGCAAGCTCTAAAAAAAAAAGAGAAAAATGTTGTGGGTATGTCTATGGTGCAATGAATTTGAACCATCCGAGGAGACTAATACAATTTAAATGAGAGCAAATGAAAGAGTTTGGAACTCTACAAGAAACAACACTACACATACTTGTTGGATTAATTGATTGTTGTGCCTATAAGTGGTACTACCATCAAGAAAGAAAGAGGGAAACTAGAGATTGGAATTAGACATGGAACCGATTTGTAGAAAAATTGGATAAATGACCTACAAATCAAATGCATCCTTAAATCAAGAATTGAAAAAGAATCAAATGCATCCTTACATAATAATTGAAAAAATTGAAAAAGATGCATAATTTTGATAAAAACATATAGTTGAAGTAAATATGAGAATAGTTTTCAAAGTATGAACATAAGGGAAATCATAACCCATGCTTGATAACTATACAAAGGAATAAATTGATAGAAAGGAAATAAATGAAGATCCAACAAATCAATAATAAATACAAGGAGCATGAGGTAGTTCAAAGAAATTTAAAATTTCCAAGGAGGGTGAAGAACCCAAATACATAACCTAGAGATGATTGTTGGATCGACAAAACAATGGTAGACGTGATTGCACTTTTAAAAATTGCTAATGTTTTTGATGATATTTGTCATGACTTAACATGAAAACCCAATAAATTTCGAGAGCTTACGATAAATTTTGACTCAATGCAAAGCTAGTAAGACAAAGACCCTACAAGATGATCCCTAAACACAACGTGAAGGTACAATAAGAAATTCAAAATTATTAGATGTATGTATGATCTATCCAATAAATAAAGGTGAATGGGTGTCACCAATTGCAGTAGATAAAAATAATATTGGTAAATTGACAACTTAAGTTGATTTCTTAAAGTTAAATTAGGGAGCTATCAAAGATTGTTTCTGAGAAGAATTCCTACAAGGAGTAACATGAAGATAAATATGCTAATTATTGGATAGATATTTAGGTTATCATCAAGCTCCATAAGGTAAAAGCGTTGACAATTCATGACATTTGAAATCAAGTGGGGACCATATGCATATAGAAGAATGTCATTTAGTCTTGTAAATACACCAACATGCTTTTCAAGGACTAATACAGTAAACATTTTCAAGGATTTTATTTACAAAGCTTTGGAATTATATCTAGATGATTGGACCTTGTTTGATTGTTTGAATAACTTTATTTTTATGTTTTAATAATGACGGTTAATAAGAGTATCACTAAATATAGAAAAATGCTAGTTTTTTTTATCCTTGGAAAATGTTTGGGACACAATGTCAAAGTAAGGAATAATGGAAGAGCCTAATAAGGTGAAAGTAACAAGGGATTTGAAACCTCCTATTAACCCATCAAACATAAAGTCATTTTTGGGTTTCATTGGCTATTAAATAAATTTTTTCAAAGAATATGCCGAGATATCATACCCAATGGAAATATAATTGAAAAATGAGACACCTTTTCAATGGCAGAAGAATCCCAACAAGGTCTTGAAGCATTAAAAACTAAGATCATCAATGCATCCATATTAATGTTTCTTCATTGGAACAAGATCTTCCATGTACATGTGGATGCATCAAGAATAACCATTGGAGTTGTTCTGTCACAACAATGAGAGAAATACATGTATCATCCAATATACTATGCTAGCAAAACAAATGGAAAAAAACTATAATTCCATAGAAAAGGAGGCCCTAGGTATAATATATGCACTACAAAAATTCATGCATTGCTTATTAGGTAACGAGTTCCACTTATATGTTGATCATCAAGCATTAAAGTATCTTGTAAACAAGCCCATCTCACAAGAGAGGTTAAGAATATGTTTAATCAATCTTAATTTCAACACTAGGATTTTGAAATCTTTATCAAGCTTAGAAAATTCGATGTAGGGCCAGGTCACCTTTCTAGGATAGATAACAAGGATATATAAAGAAGATGAAGGAAACTTATCCTATTCTAGCGCTTTTAAAGTACAAACAACACCGTGATACCTAGAATGTGTTTATCATTTTCTATAGCACGAGAAATCCTTCGAGGACATGAAAACTTCATAGAAGAGAAGTTTGGTTTAGAAGGAACTACGATTCAAGATATTCATATGGAACCAATATAAAATAGGTACAAATGCAATACTAAGAATTTGTGCACAACCCTCATAAACGATTCAATGAAACAATTGATTTAGGAAGCCCATTACAGAGTGGCAATAGGTCATTTTTCACCAAAAAAAAGATAGCACAAAACTTTGGTGTTCTTCAAATTGGTAAAGAAGTGTGAACAATGTCAAAAAAAAGGAAACAAACCTTAGACTAGGGGTTTTCATGAGTTCAATCCTATTCTACCAATGCAACCTTTTGAGCATTAGGGATAAACTTTATATGATTTTTTGTATCGTCCAAAAGTACATCATTTAAATATATCACGACGACAATCAATTTGTTCAAAAAATGGGGTGAAGAGTCCCAATATGGTTTGAGAAAATATTTTTTTTACGAAGATGATTCTTAGACTTCCAAGAGCATGTTGAAGGTGGAGGCTAAGGTGAACATCAAGCCTTATGATGGACCCAGATCAACTAAGAAATTGGTTGAGATAGTTGGATTATATTTTAGTGGTTATGGGTTCATGGAGGTTGAGAAGATATAGTTCTTTGAATTAAATATTGAGGGTTATGCATTGCTATGGTGGGAAATTTTGTGCCAAGAGAGCCATCATATAACACATAAAAAATTTGTAAATTAGGAGGATTTCAAGGTTCTTGTTAAGAACACATTTTATTCAATGGGATATGAATATGAACATTAATTCCAATGACATTATCTTAGACATAATCAAGGATATGGAGTTCAAGAATATATAATATAATTTATGGGGAAGTGCATTCCATTGGCTAGATACTAGTTTGACAGGAAGGTGATGACTAAGTACATGAGTGGGTTGCATAGTCACATTAGAAATGATGTGTTTCTCTTTGAAGTCATGAATATTCACGGGGCTTGCAAGAAAGCTATGTACATAGAAGTAAAACATGACAAGAAATTCACTGATGGTATAACAAGTACTTCTAGGCCCGACACCTATGAATACAATACTTGCTCACGTTGACTTGGAAGGACATATTAATGATAGTCCTTTCATCACCTTCTAGCAACAATTTGTAACACATGACCTTGAAGAGAACCACTTTGAACAATTTCAAGTCTATATCCAATATATCTTCCATATGGCCATAGTATCACAAATCAAATGTCTATCACCCCTATAGGAAATATTATTATCATGAAAAAGTTGTAGTTATCCCACTATCATGGTTTTTTTTCCTTATCATCCAACTATTTGGTGCGATGTTTTCTACCATTACACCACGTAGCTTTGTGATGTTTCACCTGCATACTTGACATGCTATACATTCATTTTCATGAATTGATAAATGTATGTATGAGATAATTTGAGGGATGAAAAAACAACACAAAAATGGGAATTCAAAAGTTAAAATCAATAGAAAATGCTCACCTTTGTATCTTTTGCATTAGATGATATATCGATTTCTTTCCATGTCAAATTTGTATCATTATCCACCTAAGCTATTGCAATCGAATATTCTACCTCACTGCATGATAACCTATGATAAAATTATTTACATCATTCTATCCATATCTTCATCTAGTTGAGATTATTTTCAATGTATAAATGCATTGCATCCCACTCTTCAATACCTGGATGAAGAAAAAAAAATAGATTTAGGTATCAATCAAGCTTAAAAATGTGTGTACATAAACAATAATTATAATAAAATATAATACCTTTCACTTTTCTTCATCTACCTTTCCCCAACAATACCTCCCCTTCAAATTTGTTGGTAGAATTGACATCCAAAGGAGAGACACATTAATTTCACCCACTACTTGGGGTCAATACTCACTAAAATACACTGTGGACTAATATACCACATAGCCTTCAACCATTGATCACTCTAGACATTATCTCCATCTAACCAAAGCCTTCAATGCCTTCAAGTGTCTCTCCACTGACCACATTGGCCTTGTCTATATGAGTCCACATATTTCAATCTCATTCACTAGGTGTATAAGGCAATGTTCTTGTGCATTTGAAAAACTTGGAGGTAGATACTTTTTCATTTCACACATTATATAGGGAATTTATCTCTTCCAATACTTGATATCTTCTTTATGGATTTATTTAGATGACAACCACCTAAAAGTGCAAAGAAATCACATGTGTCGAGATAAAATTATACAGTGCAAATAAATCAAATGTCGATAAGTTCTACAAGTAACATTTCAATTATAACCTTTTACTTACCTCATGTACTTGTTGAGATCATATATAATTTTCTTTATGTTAGTGTCAAAGATGTTTGGGAGAGACAAAGGTAGATCATATTGTAAAAATGAAGGAATATTTATCGTTTAATTTTAATTTGAAATAACATCTATTACTAACAAATAATGTATATATCATAAGATCAAAATAAATGTTAGAAAATTTCAAACCTTAATAAAGGTATCCCAATCGTGAGTTTTTGCCCCACAAAAATCACCTTTCTTTGTTAATATATTATTTATGTTTGAAGCAAAACTAGTGGGAAATTTAATCTTCCACATAGCTTCTTTTACAACAACGTTCTCTTGCTCTATTAATAACCATGGGAGATTGGTTGGTTTTCCATTACTATAAGAATGAGTCAAATGTTGCATTACATTGGACTTCTTAGTGTCAGTAATAGCTTTAGAATTTTTTCTTTGTTATTCCTCCCATTTAAAATTTTCCATAATCATTCTACGACATTCTTTCCAAGATGCATTGTGTCAAACAAATGAGCTACTTGTAGATGCTCATAGTAGGGAAACCAATTGAATTGGATGGAGCATATTTTCAAACTTCGTGGAATCCCACCCTAGTGATCTTTGGGAAACATAAATGGATGGAAATAGTTTTTTTATTAGAGTAAGTAGAAAAAACTAGAAAAAAACTAGAACAAGTAACAAACATGGATTTAATTGAAACCATTTACTTACAACAATTATTCTCAAATGCCTTTTTCCATAATTGAGGTGTTATTCTTTGTGTTTATTTCCCGACATTTTCCTACCCATTGAACACACACACACACACACACACACACACACACACACACACACACACACACACACACAAAATATTTTAATACCTATGGTTCGTAGGGAGGAAATACCTATATTAATCATACACTTCCTTTTCTAAACTTCTTGGATGTTCATATATCGTTTTGGGACCACATATTAGATATGCATATTTCCCCTTTGTTTGAGGACTTGCAAGATATAGAGTAATGTTAATAAAATACCAAAATATTCAAAAAAATATGTGAAGTAATAAAGGATATATAGTTACATTGCAATTTACATACCATAAAAATGCATTGGTGCAATGCATCATGAATTGTCCATGTAAGTATTCCATGGAAATGAATTTGTTTTTGGCCTATTGATTTGGAGATTTCATCCTTAGTGATGTTGGACCTTGGTCCATGACTTAAAATTTCATCAATAGGAGGCTCAAGAAATACATGTATATCTCTATCTTGGTACTTACCTAATTATTTGAAAATACAATTAACTAATTCCTTGTACATACAAAGTATGTAACAAAAATTAAAAAAATAATTGCATTCCTAAAAATAAAAACTTGGAACAATTAATGCCAACATTATGTGCTCCCTCAAATTAACATAGTAAATCACACATACACAAGTGGTATAGCGATTTTCCACATGCACGCTCTAAGAACCCTAGTTCACTCTAATATGGTTCGCGTGTATGGACTGTGGTAGCGGGAGGGGGCTGCCACCCCCTTCAGAAGATGAAATTCAAGCTTTCCACGTGATGGTAGCAACGTTGGTGAAAGTTTCCAAACCCCAACCATCCCAATTCATGAAAAAGTTAGTGAATATTCTCAAGGTATTTCTCCCGCCGTCCACCTCTAGATGGAAGACACTAGCCTTGGTAGAAAGTGGCTTAATCGAACAATTCACTAGAATATGGCCGTCCCCAAGGATGGTAGCCTCGTGGCTCAAGAAGAACTGGAAGCTCTTGATCAAAGGATCACTTAGCCATTACTTCCGTGGTATAGTATTTTTCACCTTCCTCTTCAAGCTCAAAGAAGATAAAGATACAATTTTCAGAAGTGGCCCATATTTTTTGGGAGCATGAGGAATGTACTTGAACGAATGGACCCCATACTTCATTCCAAAAAAAGACGTTCCCTTGGCTGTTTCGGTATGGGTTTTCTTGCCCCATCTTCCCCTTCATTGCTGGAGCGATGATTCCTTTAGATGCATTGGAAACCCAATAGGAAAATATATTCTCATGTGTAAGAATATGTGTAGAGGTCGATATCGAGAAAGGAATACCCAAAGCAATGGCGATCTCTTAGACAATTGGAAATACATCCAACAATTGGATTATGAGCACTTTCCTTTCAAATTAAAGATCTTCCATGAATATGGACATTCGCAAGGAACTGTAAAATAACATAATCAACCCCAACTAGACAAGGAAAAGAGGATCAATGGAAGACAGTCTCCAGAAAGTTTGGAAATAATGGAAACATGGCCCAACCCTCCTTAGTAGGCCTATTCAATGCTAGTACCAAGTTTCCCACAAAAGCAACACAAATCTCTAGGAAGTCTGGTCCTTCTACTAATCTCAACATATTTGAATCCCCATCCCAATTAGTGGACTCAAAAGTGGAAGTTTCACTATCCCAATGCAACATCAAGGTAAGCAATAAGGAGCCTCCCTCTATACAAGAAGAAACCCATTCACAATCAAAGAATGCAGCAGGCCAAGTGCAAAGATATGGTAAGCAGGCCACTGATGAAATTCTGATTCTTGAAGAACAAGCCTCACAAGACCCTAGAGCAGACGAACTAGAAGCCTTTAAATATGTCAAAATTTCCTTTTTAGAGGTTTGCTATAATTCAGAAACAAAAATCCTCGGTGATGATGGATAGGAAGATCGATCATTCGAAGAGATCCAACCTTAAAGAAATAGCATAAGAACATCTCAAGTTGTCAGGGAAGATCAAGCTAACAAAGAAATCATACTTGGATCTCAACAAACTATCCCAAGTATGGTCAGAGAAAGCTCTAAACAAACCAAAAAGGAGGGTGAAAATAAAAAAAATAAAGGGGGTTCCCATGCAAACCCTTCCAAACAATGATCTTGGTCTCCTGGAACTATAGGGGGATAAGAAGCGGATCCAAGGCTACAACTGTCAAAGATCTAATCAAATAAGAGAAGCTTAGCATTCTCCTCATTCAAGAGACCAAAATGAGCTCTAAATAAGTCACAACCCTTTGTAAAAAACTATGGCGAACCTGTGATCTCTCCATAGTGGATGCCAGAGGAGCCTATAGAGGCCTTTGCACAATATGGGATGAAAAGGGTAAGCACAGAACAACAATGTAAAACCCAACATAGGATTTTCACTAGATTCAAGCATAAACATAGTAATATCTTCTATGCAATATTCAATATATACATGCCAAATAACCCTGCAGAGAAAGATGAGTGTTGGGAATCTCTCCTCAATCTGAGCAATTCAACCCTCTCCAAAAATAGTATTATTGTAGGTTATCTTAACATAATAAGGAACAACACTGAGAAGCGAGGGGAAATCTATGGAAGAGGCCTTTCAAAGACAATATATAATAACTCATATTGGAATGGGATTTATTAGATATACCCTGTAGCGCAGGAAGTTTACTTGGTCCAACATGTGAGTGGGAAAGGGGCACATGGCGACAAGACTTGATCGATTTCCGGTAAACAACAACTTCTTAAATTAGAATGCATCCATTCAATCCTACATTCTCCCTTGGCTTATCTTTGATCACAAGCCAATATACCTCCACCTTCAAGCCATTCTGAACTATGGACCTATTCCCTTCTGTTTCAACTCTCAATTGACTCATCACCAAGAAGCTATGGACTTGGTCCAAACCACTTGGTTGACTTGGATCTCTAGCACTCCAATATTAATATGGGAGAAAAAACTCATTTTGGTCAAACAAGCTCTAAAGCGATGGAAAAAAACTTCATTATCTTCCCCCACTGAAGAGAAAAGGATCATAAAAAGCAAACTGGACAATTTACAAAAGCATTTCGAATATGAAGATATACCAGATCATCTCCAAAAGGAAGAGCTAGATTTACAATGTCAATACTAGAACGATCTAAAAAGGGAAGAAGAATACTAGCATTTCAAATCTCGTAGCCTTTGGCTTAAGGAAGGGGATAAAAACACTAATTTCTTCCACAACCAAGACAAGATTTTCTAGTCCAAAAACAATGTGGTGAATATAACACAGGAAGATGGATCCACTCTCTCAAGATTTGAGGAAATCAAATCAGCATCCAGAAACCATTTTAAATCTCTATTCACTCAAAGTGAGTCGCGGACCATACAGATACTCTATCAATGCTTGAGAAACTTCCAAACTTGGTGACCAACGAAGAGAATCTTGCACTCACGCAACCGTTCACTGAAGAAGATAATATATCATCCATTTGGATCCTTGATCCTGACAAATCCCCTGGTCGCCATGGATTCTCCATCTCCTTCTATTGTCATTTCTGGAACACCATTAAAAAAAATCTCAAAAGAATGCTACACTATGCCCATAACTCTTCTAGATTAGGGGGGAACACAAACTCGTCATTCATTTTCTTAATCCCCAAAGAAACCAATCCCACCTCTTTCTCCTTCTTTCACCTGATCTCACTATGTAATTTCTATTACAAAATTCTAGCTAAAATCATAGAGACCCATCTCAAAAGTATCCTCCCCAAACTAATCTCCCCCAATCAAGGAGGTTTCATGCAATACTGACAAATCTTGGATAATATCATCCTTGTTCAAGAGGAAATCCACATAAGCTACAGGGACACAGGAACATGTATGGTAGTTAAACTTGACATAGCTAACACTTTTGACAATGTTAGACATTATTTTCTCTTTCAGGTCATGGAATGCTTCAGATTCAACCAAAACTTCATCAAATGGATATCGACTTATATCAAAGGCCCCATGGATCACCCCTCTTGTTAAGGACATTCCCACAACTTTTTTCCAAATAAGTTGAGGGCTTCGACAAAGAGTCTCAATGTCTCCCATCCTCTTCATCATAGTAGCAGATGCTCTCAACAGAAAGTTGGAGCATGAAAGGGAGATTGGAAACCTCCCTAGCCTCCAAATTGTCCGTGTTGTCAAGAACATGAATCATTCAAAGTTTACGGATGACACTTTTCTTCTGGGGGGTGCCTCTTGTAAATGTGTTGAACGTGCACATAATAGATCTAGCTAAACAATAATACCCACATTTGCAGAGAGAATTTGAGAAAGAACAAGAAGGAGAGAAAGAATGAAAGAGTTCTCATTAACCGTAATGAATAATGAATAATTTACAATCCTCTTGTTAAACAATACAATATGTTTTTCTATCCCACTTGAAAAAGTTTCCTTATTAAGTAAGAGGTCTTGAGTTCAAGTCTCTTTTTGTTAGTTTTTTTGAAAAAGTTCATGCTCCATTGTAAAGTGTATTTCACTTCAAGTATAAAAATGAATCACTATAAGTAGTTTTAATATTTTATTTTAGAGTTATTTATTTTGCATGCATCTTTTTTTTAATAAAGTAACTTCATTGTAAAAGTGATCCCCACTTATTTTTATAAAAGTGGGTCACGTCATAAAACAACTTATACCACCACGTGGTCCTTTGGTTATCATTTATGCCTTTTTTTAAAAGGGCACAACTTTCACATCCGAAGTCCGTTTTCAGTGCCGTTTTTTTAAAACCACCTAATTTTTCTAGATCTTTCCATCCACATCATCAGTTTTAGTTTTTAAATCCATATTATCTACATATTTAATATGGATTCTTCCAGTAATATTTTTCTTACCAACACCAACTACTTCCAATGGAAATCCCATATGGAGGATTTATTAAGAAGTAAAGACTTGTATCAGATTACCTTGGGAAAGGAAAAAGAAACCATTGATGCTGATAAGAAAGTCAAATAGGCTAATAGGAATGATGAAGCACGTGGACTAATCAGAATGTCCATCTCTCTTGATTTAAGGTTCCACCTTAAAGAAATTGATGACCCCGATGAAGCTTGGCAAAAGATTGAATCTGTGTTTGGTAAACGCAATATTATTCGAACACAAGAGTTAGAAAATCAAGTATTGAATTTAAGTCCAAGTGATTTTTCTTGCATTGAAGACTATCTATCTAAGTTTAAAACACTCATAATTTTACGTGAAGAATGTGAGATAAAGATGGAGGAAGTGCGTTGCATCAATCTTATTATTTATAATCTAGGTAGTGCATATTCTGTGTTTGTATCTACCTTTTATTCCATGAGAGGGGCTCTAGGGAAAGCTATCAAAAACCCACTCCTGAGTCCTTTTGTGATGCTTTGATTAGAGAGAAATATAAGCTTGTACAACTTGGAGTGATCAACACTGTAGGTACCTCCAACAAAGCCTTAGTTGCCCAACAAAAAGATAAACCCAAGAATCCCAAGAAGAAACATCCTCACCACAAAAACAAGCAACATAAGAGTCCCAAACCCACTCAGAAAACTTCAACTCCTAATGGTGACAAAAGAGCAAAATATAAAAATAAGAAGATTGACAGACATTGCAAATTTTGTGATAAAGATAGTCATGATGAGTCAAAATGTTTCAAGAAGATGGCAACTTTAGAAGTAGAGATGAAGAAACAAAACACCAATTTTGGTACTACTTCTTCTTATTCTTCTCATGGACATGCAATTTCTGCTTCTGGTTTCTCCTTCAATACAACTTATACATCTTCTTCTGATGAGTGGCTTATTGATTCTGGAGCATCTTATCATATGGCTAAGGATAGAGCCATATTTTTTGCTCTAAATGAATGTAACACCAAGAAAATATTTGTTGGTGATGATAGATCTCTTAGTGTTGTAGGATCTGGAACAGTTCAAGTAGATAATGGTAATTTCAATGATGTATTTGTGTTCCAAATATTTCTTGTAACCTTCTATCAGTATATCAAATCACTCATTCAGGTGAAGGTAAAACCGTAGAGTTTTCACCTCACCAAATTGTAATCAAGGATCTAAAATATCCTAGGCATGTTCTTGCAACTGGAATTGCTGATGATATTACAAGGTTGTACAAGTTTGACAACTTTGGGTCGTCATATTTTCCATCATTTTTTGTCTCTCATAGTGATGACTTGAACAAACTTTGGCACGAACGGTTTGGTCATCTAAACTATCGCTCATTGCAACAAATATGTAATCAACAGATGGTGACTGGTCTTCCTCTTGTTTCATGCATAGATGGTGTTTTTTCTGGTTGTGTTCTTGACAAACATCATCGGGACAATTTTGACAAACGTGCCTCTTGGCATGCCTCGGGCCCTTTGCAACTTGTTCATAGTGATTTGTGTGGTCCACTTTCTTCTCCTTCTTTTTCTGGTGCAAGTATTTCTTAACTTTAATTGATGACTTTTCCAGACGTACTTGGGTTTACTTATTAAAACTTAAGAGTGAAGTTTTTGACAAGTTTTTGGCCTACAAGGTCCTTGTAGAAAAGCAATCTAGATATCAAATTCAAAGGTTAAGAACAGATAATGGAGGAGAATATGTGAACAATAATTTTACAAGTAACTGCACTACACAGGGCATCCAAATGCAACAAACTGTTCCATATACACCACAACAAAATGGTGTTGCTGAGAGAAAGAATCATACATTAAAAGAAATGGATAATTGTATGATCCAATCTAAGGGATTAAATCTAAAGTATTGGGAGGAAGCCATCAACTATGAAAATTACATAGTAAATCACACTCCCACAAAGGCTCTTAAAAATATAACACCGGAAGAAGCTTGGACTAAAATTAAACCAGATGTAAGTCACTTCCATGTATTTGGCAGTATAGCATGGGCTCACATTCCTGATGAGAAAAGGAAAGCATTGCAACCTAAAACTGAGAAGTGTGTATTTTTTGGTTATTTTGATGATGTCAAAGGTTATAGACTTCTTCAACCAAATTGTAATGAAATTATTATTAAAAGAGATGTTAAATTTGATGAAAATCACTTGGCATGCGAGCCTAATTCGACGATTGTGCCTTCTTCGACCTGCGAGCCATCTTCGACGTTTGTGCCTTCTATGTTCCTATTCTAGTTTCTTCTTCAGATGATGATAATGATGATGAAAATCCACCTCTTCCTGCTCACCTTCCTCCAAATGAGTCCTTTGAGCTTGAACCAACACCAACTCCATCGCTTCCTAGATGGGTCCGTTCAACATGAGAAACAACTGGTGATCCTTCATATCAGTGTCAGACACGTTCATAGTTCCAACGAGCCTCTTCTCTTTTGGCTCAATTTTCAGAGACTCATGGTCTAGAGACATTTGTAGAAGCTTAAGGTCATCCAGATTGGGATACAACAATGAATGAAGAGTATCGTTCTTTAATGGAAAACGATACTGGGGATCTTGTACCTCTTCCAAAAGGATGAAAACTTGTCAAATGTAAATGGGTTTACAGAACTAAGTATGCATCAAATGGAAGTGTTGAAAGACACAAGGATCAGTTAGTTTCCAAAGGATTTTCCCAAGTTGAAGGAATTGACTATAATGAAACCTTTTCCCCTGTAGCCAAAATGAATTCCATCTGCCTTGTTCTTGCCCTTGCTACCTCACATAAATGGGAGGTCCATTAGATGGATGTTAAATCCACCTTCTTGCATGGAGATTTTCAAGAATAAATCTACATGGGACAACCTTCTGGCTATGTCCATAATGAATCTAGCCTTGTTTGTTTCCTTAAGAAATATCTTTATGGTCTTAAACAAGCTCCCCGAGCTTGGTATGCCAAAATGGATAGATTTCTTATTGACACCAGATTCTCTAGATGCCATTATGATCTCAATGTCTATACTAAGAAAGTAGGAATCCATATCATATTCCTTGTCCTTTATGTTGATGACCTTATCCTTATTAGTAGTGGCTCAAAACTTTTAAATCATGTGAAAACCAACCTCTAGAATACATTTGAAATGACAGAATTAGGCTTTTTGCACTATATCCTTGGCCTCCAAGTTTTGCAAATCAATGAAGGAATTTTTCTTTCCCAGTCTAAGTATGCTTGTGACCTTCTTCGTCGCTTTCACATGGACGATTATAAACCAACCCCTTCTCCCTTTCATTCTAGAGTCAAGCTTGCTGCCACCTGTACTTCTCCTGAAGTTGATGCCACCCTGTATCGTCAGTTAGTTGGTATCCTCTTATACTTGAATCATGCTCGTCTTGATATTTCCTTTGTTGTTGGTATTGTTTCTCAGTATATGTAAACACCCCATGAAATCCATTGGAAAGCAGATAAAATGATACTTCGCTATGTTCGTGGTACAATTCAGTTCGAGATACATTACAATTTAAAGGGACTCCTTTATTGGTTAGTTTCACTGATTCAGATTGGGCCGACGACCCTGATGATTAGAAGTCTACTACAGGTTATGTTTTCAGTCTTGGTTCAGGACCTGTCACTTGGGCCTGTAAGAAACAACAAACTATTTTACTTTCTTCAATAGAAGAAGAGTACCGAGCAACAACAAATGCAAGTCAGGAAGCCTTGTGGCTTCGACAAATCCTTTCAAAGTTTGGATTCCAACAACAACATCTGACCAACCTTTGGTGTGAAAATCAGAGTGCCATCAAGATCGCCAAAGACCCAGTTCAACATCAACGCAACAAACACATCGAGCTACACATGCACTTCATCAGAAAGCTCATTCATGATCAAGTTATTGAAGTTCTCTTTTTCTCTACTAAAGATAAAGTTGCAGACATTTTCACAAAGTCTCTTACATAAGCAAAGTTTTCCAAACTTTGATCTATGTTAGGAGTTCATGAAGTTTTCATCAAGGGGGGATAAGCTTGAATGCCTCCTTCCTTCTCCGATTGTGTCACTATTGTAAATCCTTCAATCCTATCCTAAGTTGTTCTTAAGTGGGGATGTTAGGATATTTAGACACTTAGGAGTTAGTTAAGATCTACTTGGTCAAATGTACCGTTAGGTAAAAGTGTGTTTCTTTAGTGTGCATTAGTTTGCATTTGTAGTTAGGAAATACGATGGGCACGATATGTTCCTGACATAGATTGATTCCACGGTTCATATTCTCCTCGATATTAATGACCATTGATCCATGGCTTAACACCCGATTGGTCCATGATATCTATTTAATGAGCATGGAGGGTCATTTGTGGATGATCAATTGTGAGAAAATCTCTTGTAAAATATTTCTGTAATCTTTTTCTTTTTCATTAATAAACTACTCCAAGTGGCTGCATTGGCTAGGGCCATGGATGTTTCCCCATAGGGGTTTTACCACGTCAAAACATCAATGTGTTGATATTTGATCTGGTTTTGTGAGTGGTTACTGAAGTTGTTCATCCTATGTTGGAATACTTGTGTTTTCGAACAGTTGGATCAATGGGGAGGCGTCATCATCGGGGATGGAGTGTGGATGGACAAGTGCTAGGAAGGATGAAGTCCCGATGATGAAAAGGCATGAGGGAACTATCATCGTTGGAGGGTTGATGGAAGGGTTAAATAGTTCTTGACGACGATAAGTTCCGGGGGCATCGTTTCTGTGGAAGTGGTTGCGAAAGGGATAGACGATCTAGGATAAATCTTGATGATGATGAGGAAAGGTGGTGGGTGCCACATTAGTGCCACGTCGGATGTCACAAGTGAGAGGGAACCACGTGGATGTCACATGGTAGTGAAGTGGAAAAGGTGAGTGAGGGCTTAGGAAAATTTGGGATGCCATAACTTTTGATTCATAACTTGGATTTAAGTATGGTTATAGTCGTTGGAAAGATATCGACGAGAATAATCCAACTAAGAGATTTGGTTAGAGGAAAAATATATGAAAATAAGGGGAAAAATCAATAGGCCTTGGGCCTAGGTTTTTAAAGAAAGGGAAGGCCAAAAAGGGAAGAGATCAAGGGATTCCCCCCACATGCATATCAAGGCTGGAGCCATCGTGAAGAAAGGAGATCTTGCTAACCTGTTTCTACAACCGCAGAAAGAGGCGAGATAAATTATGCGATTAAAATGACACTCGACAATATATCAAAAATATTATATTTCCTTTCCTTTAAGAAAACTTATGAATAAGTACTGAAAACGAAGAGAATGAAGAGGATAGGTTTCTCGAAGGAAATCATTTATGATAATGATAAATAATTATCATGATAGTTGCATGCACCTAATATCCAACACATAGAAATGATTAGTGACTTTGTGATTCAATGTTAAGACCAATTTCATTATACAAATGTCAACGAAACATCATAAGACAAGAAGAATTATGAGGAAATTTAAAAGCATAAGATCACAAGGATTAAGAAACCTACATAAATACAATAATCAATAAATATCAAGCCCCCAACTTTCTCAAGGTAGGAAAATAAATAGCATTAGGCTCAAGCAATATAGAATTAGGCATTATAGTTCAAATTTGAGTAGGGGACCACTTTCTTTTTTCTTGTACAAGAAAAAGTAAAGGGGGTTGTTGTGGCCTCAACACAACCCAAGATAAGTTCACCCAAATTTGTCCAATGAATCCACCTCAAGGTATCACAAGTCCTACCAAGTGGAGTGACTTGGCTCCTTGAGGGAGCTCGCCTCTCTTCATCTGCCTTAGAACCACATAACTCTCTTGATCTCTTCCATGTTTCCTTCTTGGTTGTGTACCTTATTTCCTTTATAGGCACCCATCCATCGCGTCTGTTTTCCCATGGGTTAGTTGACCTGTTGGTTCACCAAGTTGCGCCCCTTCGCAAGGTTGGGATGAATCCTCATGTGGGCGCGTTCGGGAGGCTTGCCTAGCTGACCCACTGAATGATTTGTTCCGTTGTCTAGCCAACCCACCGATCCATCTAACTGACTCATCATCTTGGGTGCGATCACCCCTTAGTTGAGTCGATTCAACTCTCATAAGTGCACCCCCATGCCTTAACCGATTTTCCTTCATTGGTGGAGCACCCAAGTCTTTCCCTCAACCCTTCATCAAATTGTCCGTCGTTTGAATTGTGTCACAAGGCATCTTGGGTGGATTTACCCCTTGGCATGTTGCACACCCACAAAACCCCAACTCTCCCCTATATGAAGACTTTCGTCTCCTCATTGACACAGAGCGTCATGCCCGCTCGATTTCTTGTATTTCGGTCTGTGGTGGAAGGGTGTGCGCCCGTGATTGGCGTCACAAGCCTTACATTTAGTACAATTCAGTTGCATTATTAGGTCGTGTAATCCCAACTCTTAAGAAAAAAATAATGTTTATTTCTTTTTCTTGGATGTCGTTTAAAAGGTGGAAACAAAACTCTATTAGCAAACATGTCGAAACAATAAAATACTCGTCGACCCAAAAAAAATTCGACACGTGTCAATTAATCAATGTTTAATCAACATTAGATATATTGAAAAATTACAAAAAGGTGATTATGAAGACTTGACATCAATTGAGGGATGTCTTAAATGTTGTCTAACCAATGTTTTTCAAGGGAAAAAAATAAGAAACAAGAAAACTTCAACAATTTTAATTGATTTTCGATGTTTTTTTTCCACAAACGTCGATTCAAATGTCATATTTTGACCTCAAATGTATAGTTCTCTTGCATCACACATACATGGAGTTCCTTGATAGGTTTCATCAAAAAAATCCCAAGCTTTTGAGTAGTTGATTTCAAGTTGTTTGAGATTTCATTATCCTTTAACCTTTGTTGGCTTCTAGAATACCCCATAAGAAAATTTAATCTAATGAGCTACATTCCAAGGATGAATCTCCTTTCCTTGGAAAATCATGTTGTTTTTGGTAATCCATAGGCCCCATATAAGAAAGCATGAAAAATATTTGTGAGTTGAGTTCATATTTGTCATTTCAATTTTCAAAATAGTATAACAAGGAATCTTTCTCCCATTTATTCCTACCATTAGATAAATGAAGATATTCATTTCAAATTTCTTTGGAGTAAGGGAATTTTACAAAACAATGATCCATTGTTTCTTCATTTTCTTTGCAAAGAACACACCTTCCAGGCCCAAATTAATTTCTTTTTTTCCCATTGTCCCATGTTAAGATTTTATTAGATAATGCTAACCATAATAAAATTATTGTTTTGAGTGGTTTGTTAAGTTTCTACACTATCTTCCACCACCATAATTTCCCCTCTCATTGTTCGTCTTCCATTCTAGTAGCATATCCTAATTTTCTTGTAACTCCTAACTTCTTATTCTTTGACCACTTAATCTCATTGTCTTGATCATTAAGCAATATA
>ML802734.1:67388-81548 GCA_009831015.1 Picea engelmannii | reverse complement strand
CTCACAAAAAATGCTCTGAATACTCCCCCATGATCCATGGATGGTAGGCGGGGTAAATCGTCGACCTTGATTACAGGGCCTTGTCCCAAGGGAATAAATAGATTTGAACCCGTGACCAACAACAAACATGATAAACTCACATCTGGCTCTAGAACAATTGAGTTAACCCTCGGGGTTATATATATATATATATATATATATATATATATATATATATATATATATAAACATATTTATAATTATAATTTTTTTGTGTATTTTTTTTAGACTTGATGGTTTTTGTTTTGGCACTTATTTTGTACTTCTCTTAACTAGGTAATTACAATATTTGTTTGATTTTAATAAAGTGGGAATAGGACCTTGCTTTCACACCACCACTATGTACTTATATTGGATGTGCTTTTGAGTTCCATTGAGCTAGTCATTATGGCAATTCATTGGACATTTGTTTTTTTGTAAATAAAAAAGGGCGTTTCCTACTACTGTGCTTTTATAGTACAAAAATGCCACATGTCAGCAGTCTGCCACCTGTTCCGCCAAATTAGCGGAAACCAGAACTGGTGGCAGACTGTGATAATTTTAGACAAAATATCTATCTGCCATCTGCCCTACCAAATGGAAACCATGACAGGTGGCAGATTCATGTTCTTACTGAACTGTTCTATGCATCTAAGAAAAACTACCAACTGAAAAAAGAGGACTGAACTGTAAAACTGTATCATTGACATGCAAAGAGTTGGGAAGAGAGTGTGCGAGGTATCCATAGCAAATAAATTGCACATTAGCACCTGGGGGCATGTCATCCAGATTGCCTTTGGAAGGGCCATCCCTGGGCTGGAGCACGAAATTCCTTGCGCAGGTCGGGAAACACTGAGTTTCTAGTGCATTTGAGAACGCATCATAAAGCATGTCGATCCACTAGTGCATGAGGGTGTCCCAATGTATACGGTCTGCCATCTGGATCCTTAACTTGAAGATGAGCTCGAGCTGCTCTAGATTGAATAAAGGTGGTGGAGCATGGGATAAATAAGGGAGAACAATGAGTGGTGGAGGCGCCAAGACTGGGTGGCCCTCCACCTCAGCTCCCAAGTCCTCCAACGCAGTTTCCCCGACCTCCACTACCTTGACCTCCACCACCACTGTACTAGTGTCCACGACCTCCATCGCCATGACCTCCTCCATCACTGTACCAACTGGGAAATCCGTGTCTTTAATTGAGGCAATATAATCCATATGTAGGAATTCACCTAGGAATTCCTCTTCAATTATACATTTAGCTCCCTCCATGGCCTCTGGGGCACTTGTTCTTGCTGGGTTATGGCTGGGGGACTGCATATCATCCAGGAATGTGAAGAGGGGATAATCTGAAGGAACCTGGAATCTCCTCCTCGACATATGCCATTGGCAATGTTCTTGGTTTCTCCCATCTCCGAGTATGAGCAATGGACAAGGTGCGTTCCAGCCTATGCACAAGCCTTTTTCGGGTAGCTAGACTGTACCAGGTCGGGCTGCACCTCGACTTGCCTCTCTTCCTTGGCATGGCTAGGCTAGGAGGATTGAGAATTCTTTGGGTAAGCTCAATGAGAATCCACTGCACGCAGGTATCGTTCTTGGAGTAGCCAGGGAGGTGGAGTGCAAGAGAGAAATGGAGCCAACCTCGTCTGAGTGGGAGAGATAAGCCCATGCTCGACATGACCACAATAATGATCCCTCCCCTGCATTTACACCTTGGTGACGCCATCAAATTCACGAAAGGGAGTTGTCCTCCTCTTCTCAACATGCAGTAATGGCCACCCTTCATTCAAGATTGAGGTGAAGGGCGTCGACCTGCCATATTTATGGCTTGGGCCATGGGCAGGCTACGTTGCCTCCCATAGCTATGTGTCACCCCATCCAGGAGGAAATTCATTGGAAATTAATAAAATTATATTATATTATTTATTTACACTTTCAAATTTGCATAAATGTGATTTTTTATTTTTTAATTCATAAAATTTATATGGACAAATTAATTTTCTTAATTTAATAAATTCATATTGAATTCAAACTATGTCCTATTAGTAAAATCTAAGTAATGGTCAATTAACTAAACAAAAATATTTACCATGGCCTTTCACTTGCCATTTATTTTTTTTGGCCAAGTTATTAAGCACTCAAGATGACCAATCATATCATATTCATGTTGAGATTCATAAGAGATAACTAACCCAAACATAAGACAACACAACACTTTCATGGTGCTCTTAGGCATAATGCTTTATTAATGATGGAAACTAATCTACTTGAATTACTATTACAATTGATTGTGTGTGTGTGTGTGAACAACTCAAGGGGTAGCATGCTTTCTGCAAGAGGGATTATGTGTTATTGTCAGGGGGTTCTAGGACATTGCAGAGCTGGCTTGGTTCTACATCTCTCAAAAGAGCATTACTTTCTTTTGAAATTGGGAACTCGACAATAAGTTATGCCCGAGTATTTTTGAAATTGGGAACTCGACATGGGAAAAATACTCGGGCATAACTTATTTCTCTCTGGGCCCTTTTATCTTTTTCCATTTTTAAAGGTGTTAGTCAGGTTCAGGTTGTAGGTGACTCCAAGGTGGTGGTTGATTGGTTTAATGGTGTTTCTCAGTCGAAAAGTCTTGTGTTGTCATAATGGAAACGATGCTTCGGAGAGATACACGAATACATTGTCTCAATCTTTATTAAGCACACTTATAGAGTTTTCAATCACCAAGTTGATTCACTGTCAAAGGAAGCTCTTCTATTGGCTGAAGATCTCTTAATTTGTAAGGAATTCCATGAGAAGGAGATGATTTCAGAGGTTCAACAACAAATATTTTGATTTGTTTTCTCTAGGTCGTGGCATTTCAATGGGTCTTGTTTCAGTTTGTTATGGTGTTCATTTTTTGGTCATGTCTAGATCGAAGTCTCGAATTTTTTGTTATGGCCAAAATTATATGAACATGGTATATTTTTCTTTTGGGTTGATAGTGATTTTTTTTGTATGTATATCATACATGTGAAGGGATACCGTCTTTGTATCTGCCTTCATGGATTTTTATTGTACCTAGCAAGAGGAACAACAAATGTATATTTTGATTTCATTTGAAATAGAAAAATATACTGATTTTTTCTTTGGGAAAAAAAGGAGGGATTATGTGTTGACTAGGTCGACCTTAACCAATATACCTAATATACTAAATGTTAAAATATAAGATTGAATATGACCTAAATTCAAGCTTACACCATTCTCAACATACCAACATCTCTCCTTAAGTTTAGCATGAGGCCATGGATAAAAATGATGAAACAAACGAGAGTGGGTTTATGAATACCCAACTCAATATATGGTCGGTTATGGCTGTAAATGAGAGTAGGTGTGTATATATCCATATCAATATAGTGTAGGTCATAAAGGAAATACAAATGAGAATGGGTTTATAAATACCCAACTCAATATAAGGTTAATCATAGTAGAGAATGATAGTGGGTGTAAAAATACCCAACCTAATATAATGTCAATCTTATCCAAAAAAGACAGTGGGTTTATAGATACCCAATTAAAATATAAGGTTGATTGTTGATGAAAATGTGTGTGGGTTTATAATACATAATTATAATATAAGGTTGGTTGTAGCCAAAAAATGAGATTGGGTTTGTAAATTCCCGACTCAATACAAAGTGGACTATATCCGCAAATGAATATTACTACCATGTATTCAACACCCACCTTAATGTTAAACAAGAGCCAAATATAAAATTTATTATATATAATTCCTCTTGTATGCCATATAAATATCCCACACCAATACGATTCCATAAGTTGGGTGAAGGTGGAGTCTAGCAATGCTTTTGTGAAAATTTCGACAACTTGGTTTGTTGAGGGTACAAAATTGGGCCTAAGTTATCCCTAAGAATGAAGTGGAGCATACCCAAATAGATTTTTTCTAGTTGGGATCTACGCGATTCATAAATAATGTCCTCATCATCAACCCATGTTTTCTCAATTATTGTAGTAGTAACACCATAAGAGAAAGATCAACTGAAACATGTTGAGAATCATATATAAGTAGTGGAAAATATCCTCATGGAACATGAATAGAATTTCATAAACAATGACATCTTGAACATCAATTACCTTATGACTGGATATACCATATACAAAATATACTCAAATATGGGACTTTGTACTTTATTCAAAAACATTGAAATTTGAAATTGATGTTGTTATACTTTGAGCATTAGGAGGAAGGGTTTTCTTAGGTACATCCACAAACCCTTTCTCTAAAGAAGGGAAATTATTTAATATCATAATTAGCTCCATATGATTGGCCAAAAATATATTGTGGGTTCATAGGTTAAAAAACAACAAAGAATAAATCTTTATAAAGTATTTAAGGGTTTCATATTTATAGATCCAAGAGAAGGAGATTAGGTACAAACTTCTTCTGAAAAAATATGTGAAGCAATGGCCTCGAAGAAGGATTTGTATCCTAGGAAGCCCTAGAAAGAGAGGTGTTGGCCTTCAAGGAGGGTTTAAACCCTAGGAAACCCTAGAAAAATACATGATCCAAAAACCCTATTCTTGTAGTGGCAAAGAAACTTTAAGTGATGCCACTAGACAAAAACATTTGGATCAACTGTTAAATTGAGTAAGGAGGTTCACACCTACTCTGATACCATGTTGTTATTCACAAGAGAGAAATAATGTAATCATAAGATAACACAATACTTTGATGGTACCTTTAGACATAACACTTTAATAATGATGGGAAAAAATCTGCTTGAACTAATATTGAAATTGAGAGTTGGTGTATATATACAAAATTTAAGGGGTATGATTCTTTCCCCAAGAGGGGTTGTTAGGATTCAAAATTAACTCCATTTTTAATGCCAATTGACCTTTTTTTCCATTTTAATACCACTTATGCCATTATGAAAACCACTCGTCCATCACATTTTTCCTAAAATAGTCATCCAAGGCTCATAAGGTAAACATGATGATTTATCATGTGTTTTTCCATAGTATTTGATTAATTAGAGGATTAAAATTGGATTATTGCTAATGATGGTTAATGAAGCCAGGTCCTGTAACCTCAACAAGGAAGTCTTGTAACCTCAACAAGGAAGTTATGTAACCTGAGTTAGCATTTATCATATATCTGTGCTTGTAGAGAGAATGCAAGAAGTGGGTTTTCTTCACAACACCCTCGAAATGCTCTCAAGCTCTTAACATTGGTTCTAGAAAGCACAAGAAAGGTGTCAGGTAGTAGTTGAAGTTCTGGTCAATCGTCCCCAAGTTGGAGCGCCATCAACTAAATCAGTTCGAGAACACTAGTGGGAGATATTCTCATGGATTTCATGTCATGATAATATCTTCCTGAATATTTCTAGAAGTTTTGTTGTTGTGTAAAAGCTTAATTATGTCAATTGTTGTATTGTTTATGAGTTTGATGCATCGAGATAGGGATCCATTGGATCGACCTATGTATACTTAGAATTGTCATTGTATAAATCCTTGTTAAGGATTGTGTGAGAACAAGGTTGAATTTGTGAGTTCTAAATGTGAGTTTCAATTGTAAACAAGAGCTGGGAACATCCATATGATGTAGTCAATGAGTTTGTAGATCGTTATGACTATCTCTATGTATTGAGACTACATGTTGATTAATAAAGGAATGGTGTCCTGAGTAATTTTGTGTTCCAAATCTATCTTCGTTCTTTAGATATTTAACACAACGAATCACCGACTGTGATTCATATTATTTTCGGAATGAAATGAAAGTAGAGATATTACAATTAAATACACATAAAAATTGCCAGAAACATAGAAATACAACACTACATGATTTCTATTAATGAAAAAAATGTATAGAGACTGTAAAAATATAGAGTGCAAGACTCACTAGAATGGTGGTAGCGTTATCTTTGAGAAGATATGTGATGGCTACACTCATTCGCAAGAAGATGATCACAATGAGGCTATGAAGGAATTTTTATGATAAACATGAATGTCAAAACCCTAGACATCCAAAAACCTAAACCTAGGAGATGAAGCGCCAAAAGTCATGTGGGCCTCATTGGGGTAAGTTAGTACATTAACTTCCCGGGGTCATAACTTTTTCATATGATCTCTGTTTTAGGCTTGTGATAACACGTTAAAAAGGTATTTTCGAGAAATACACATTATGCCATCAAAATATAACTCAGTATATAGTTTGACTGTTGAAATCCAAGAAAACACTATTTACAGCCCTAAAACGGCCTTGGAAATACAAAAAGATGTATTGAAATGAAAACTTCCAAAATAAGCCAGTGGGAATAGGTGGGAGTACACCAATACCCACCTAGATGTTGTGTAGGGATTTAGAACAACCCCGTAAGTGCATAACCCACAATTACAAAGAAATGTCCCCATTACAGAGAAACATGTTGAAATGAAAACTATCTAGATGAGCCAATTGGAAATTGGAACAGGTGGGTGGCCACCAATATCAACTTGGATCAATCCTCCCCCCTAAGGAAGAAATGGTATCCATTGCGTTAAGTGCCCAGGGAAGAGGGGAAAGCATTTTCTGAATCTGAATCTCGGTGAGTCGTGTGCCTTATTGGAGAAGTTGTGTTGCTTGGTCTGTGGAAGGCTGTCACGAACCTGTTGCTGGCAGGGTTGAATCTGTTCCACCAACCTGTTGTCTCTGGGCTTGATGAGGAATTGTATAAGCACCATTGTAGGTAAAGAAACAATATCGTCTTTCTCTTCTGCAATATGCTTCTATTGGATAGAAGGTGTTGACATTGCAATGGTTGTAGTGCCCTTTTGTGAATCCTTTGAACAGACTGTGAAGATGATGAATTTTGCAGTATGAGATATTACCTTGCAACATTGTTTTGGTGGAACAATAGTTAGAACTACCTCTGGTATCCTATAGAGCTGACTTCCCAGAGTAATAATGACACTACGGGGCCGAGACTCATAAATAACATGACATTTCCACATATATGGTTGTCCCAAAACAACATCATAGACATCAAGAGGGGAAATATCACAGACTACCTCATCCTTGAAGGGATGGATGCCATAGGACATGAAACACTGCTGGCTGACACAAAGATCTCGTCCTTGGTGAAGCCACCCGATGTTGTATGGCTGCAGGTGCGGTAATGTCAACAACCCCAACTATTTGATGACCTCAGCTGAGATGAGGTTCTTCTGGCTGCCGCTATCAATCATGAAATGCAACGGGGTCTCGTTCACCCACATCTGTGAATGGAAGAGGCACTCTCCCTCTTCAGGATCTATTGGTTCTTCTAGTTGAATTGTTGCGGTCGTCACAGTAGCAGTGGGGTCTGCATCGATGATCTGTATGTTTTCAATATTTACTAGATCATATTATGAATTAGGGTTTGTCTCCTTGTATTTGACCTTGGCCACCAATGACTGTTTCGAGTGACTTTCATCGGTGTTGTGCCAGGAGATTTTGTGGAAGTCAAAACACTTCCTAATGTCATTCTTTGTCTTTCCTTTACCCTTATTTTCCTTTTTTCTTAGACTGGTTGTTGAGAGGATGTTGGTTAAGGCCGTCTTTACCATGCTTTGGTTGTTGTGGATTTGCAGACCTGAACTCCCATTTGTTCTGGTGCCTAAATTTCTACTCGATTTTGACACAATATCGATAAGCAACTCCCAATGCTGAGATGTTTAGGAAATCCATTTCGGTTTGGATGTACCTATGAAGAGCCCCAAGGTATTTTAGAACCAGATTCCACTCGGAGTCTTTGATACCCAACTTGGTGCTCAAGGTATGGAAATTATTTGTGAACTCTGACATTGTTTGGCTCTTCTCTTGCCGTAGTGTGGTCCATCTCATGTACCGGTCTTCATAGTTATCAACAAGGTAGTATTGTTCCTTGACCGCATCCACACAAAAATCCCAAGTGGGATCAACCCCATATATTCCAGATTCCTCTGTGGAACTTTTCTCCCAATAAGTTTCCCACCAATGTTTGACATGGGGAAGAATCCTGAGGAGTGCGAAGGTGATATTTTCCTTGTCAAAAAAATTGTGAACAGAGAAATAACCTTCTAGCAGATTCAACCATTTTTCTAAGGAATCTGCATCTATCTGACCTTCAAATACAGGAATATCAAAATTAACTTGTACCTTGAAGGGAGAGGTTCCTCCAATGTGGCCACGTGATGAATATGTGCCTGTTGCTATCGACATGCATTGAAGGATGTGGGAAAAATTCTCCATGATTCTGTCCCTCTGTCCTGTGAGAGCTTGCTCAAGAAACATGTTAATAGAATATTTTTCTGCCCCGTTTTTCTTTTCTGCCTCCATAGAGGGTTTCTTGGGCGTGCGAGAGTGATTGTCTTCAAGAGAGTCAAGCTCGAGACCGAACTTGCTATACTCGGACCTCGTTGGGGACATGCACTGAAAAATGATCAAGAGAAACCTCCTCTGATACCACTGATTCAGATTATTTTTGGAACAAAATGAAAGAATATATATTACAATGAAATACACATAAAAATTTCCAGATACAAAGAAATAGAGCAATACATGATTTCTATTATTGAAAGAAATGTACAGAGACTGGAAAAATACAAAGTGCAAGACTCACTAACTTTATCTATGAGAAGAGATGTGAGGACTATGCTCATTCACAAGAAGATGATCACAATGAGGCTTTGAAGGCCTTTTTATGATAAACAAGAATGCGGAAAACCTAGACATCCAAAAATTTAACCCTAGGAGATGAAGTGCCAAAAGTCATGTGGGCCTCGTTGGGGTAAGTTAGTACATTAACTTCTTGGGGTCGTAACTTTTGCATACGATCTCTGTTTTAGGTGTGTGATAGCCCGTTGGAAAGGTTTTTTTGAGAAATACACATTATTCCATCAAACTTTGACTTCATCTATAGTTTGACTATGGTAAGAAAATAAAACATTGTTTAGAGCCCCAAAATGGCCTTGGAAGTACATAAAGATGCACTGACATGAAAACTTCTAAAATAAGCCAGTTGGAATAGGTGGGTGACCACCAATATCAACCTGGATGTTGTGTGGGGCTTCAGGACATCCCTGTAAGTGAAAAAACACAATTACAAAGAAATGTCCCCATTATAGAGAAACGTGTTGAATTGAAAATTGTCCAAATGAGCCAATTGAAATTTGGAACAGGTGGGTGGCCACCAATATCCACCCGGATCAGACTGGAAAGGGCCCACCACATCCGATTGTCATTGTTTGAATTTTTAGCATAGGTGTGTGTTACCTGGTTGCAGAGGTAAATTACATTTCATTTTTTTTTGGAATTTTAGTCTTCTTTATTATTTCAATTCGTAATAATATTTGTCACGAATAACTCTGTTTTTGTGCTTTGATTTGGTCAAGAGATACATGATTGTGCTTCAGTTTATTGACCTCAACAAACTGTTTCAAAATCCATAAGTGAAGGACACTGACAATGTACTTTGTTTTAACTCTCATCAGAGAAGGATTTGTTTAGATTATATTGCTCTGTGTTCAATAACCTTTCAAGCATGGTATTGATAATGTTGACTTGGTGATTTACTATAGTACTTGTGTTTTGGAATCGTTGAAATCAATTCATGATTATAATTCTGTAGCAATTTACATTTAAAGGACTCTGGAATTTCTCATTTTCTTTATAAAAGTTTTGATATACACAATGGCTTAGGAACAAGCACTCTGGTTTTGATCTTAGATTAGAACAGAAATAATTGAAGTCCATAAAGTAATCATTGTGTCATCCTTCTTGAAAGAACTCGATTTGTCTTTTAATTACATGAATACTTCATTTAAAGATTCCAATATGGGTGGTATTGTTTGGATTTAATATATCTAACTTTGCACATAATTTGAATGATTGGATTGATCTCCAAACTTAGTTCTTTTCCTTCTAGTTTACCAGTTGAAAGCTTTTGATTACATGTAGTTTAGTGTCTAATTTAAGTTATAATTATTTACATGCTATGTTTTCATAGATGAAGTGTTATTGAAGGTAGGAACAATTTGCTTCTCAACACTTAGGTGCTAAAGCTTAAGTGAGAAATAGTAACCCTTCGGGCTAGTAAGAAAACTTTTGTTCTTCTACCCAATACACACAGATTGCTATGTTTCATTTGTAATAGAATAATTGTACTTGCGACAAACATTCTTTTCTCATAGAATAAGATAGTGTAGATAGTCATATTAGTGTCTTAACCCCTGCACATACAATGTTAGCATCTCTAATTTTACGCCCCCGGATTGATAAATACATGTTCAACATTTAAGTAAATTAATTAGCTCGACATTTTTGGCGCTGTTGCCGGGGAGATGCTACAAGGGAGTAGCACTTCTGTGGCTTATTTTTACATGCTTTAGAATACAAATTTTTCTTTGAGTGATATCTTTTCTTTCAAAGTAGTAGCATACTAGATCGGAAGGGATGGTGAACGGTAAGACGCAAGGGTGCCTTTGCTTCATAATTTCTGAAGAAGGTTCTAGCCAGACACATTCACTTTGGTGAATAAATTTTCTCTCTAAGTTCTAAAGCTATGTTAGTATTGTATGAATAGACCTATAGACCCTAGAGGTATATTTATGGGAACATGTAGAGTAGCTTCACCGAATAAAAATACTATCTTGAATACTAACTTATTGGTAGGTAAGTCTATGAAAGGAGGGAAGTAAGGTATAATTCCAAAAGGCAGTGCCACCAAGCAAAAACATACGATAAGTGCAACCAAAAATCCCATTGTTCCACAAATAAATCCTACAGTAGAAGCAGAGGTAGTAGTTTGATCAGACGATCAACCTGAGAAGGAAGATTTTAACCCAATCCTGGACCTAGAATCTCCACACATACCTTCAGAATTCAATGCATTAAAAAATATATGCATGGCCGAATGAGAAGGGGAGGTACACACCAATGATGGAGGTGAAGTGCATAGGACCGAAGAAGTAACTTTCAGATTTCCAATAGTATATCCTGAGACAAATGTCCAAATGAAAAACATCAACCCTTCAATTTTACCTCACTTCCATGGGCTGGTAAGTGAAGATCCTGACTCTTTCCTTTTTGAATTTGATATTCATTGTCGTAGTTATGACAATACCTCTGATGCGCAAAAGCTAAGGTTAGTCTCAACCACCCTTAAAGATGAGGCTCTCCGTTTGTTTATGGGTTTTGGGGGGGATACAATTAGAACTTGGGAACAAATGCAGCACACTTTTATTAAGAAATATCAAGATTATTTCTAGGCTAGAGAGTTAAGGGAAGAATGACACAAAAAGAAGAGGAAAGCCTCGAGAAATTCCCGTATAATATGCAAAGGTCTAAAAAACATAAGTTAGAATTAGAAACAATCAGAAACGTTTTCTTAAGAGGTTTACTAGATGAATCCATACATTTACTCAATTTAATGGGATTCGACGATGTTTCTAGACAAACACCCACTAAGAGAATGTCCTCTTGATATTATTAAAGTTTCTTCCATTTGTACAGGGGACCATCCGACAGAACAATGCCCCGCTCTACCAGGAATCAAAGTAGTGTACCAGGGGGAGAATCAAGCGACCGGAAAATTATGTACATTAGCACCAAGAAGTCCTTGGCAACCAAGGGAACTAGGTGTGATTTCAAACCCTTCATCTCAATTTACTTCACATTTTCCTAGTCAACAATATGCACCACAATGTTTGGATCCTACCATGCCTTGGCAAGGATGGCCCCAACAGTAGGCTAAAAAATTTCCTTGGAAATATGGATGGAAAGGACCTAACTATGGGAAAATTCCTTCCTATACTTATCCCACACCTTCACAACCATCATATTCCATGCCACCACCTCAACAATATCCACAACAACCATATCCTCAACAAACTCCACCACCACCACAACAATTAAAAATCACACAACCCCAACAAATACAACTCCTAGCTAACCCACCTCTAATACCTACACAGCTTCTTGCTCAACCATTTCCTAACCCTAATAAAATGGTAACTCAACCAACTTTTAACATTGAATTACAAACCTTTCCTACCTACCTGGTCATTCCAGTAGACTTGTAAGAAATCCAACTTATGCTAGGAAGGGTGCTTAATAAAGACTCTCCTTGACAATTGTTGAAGAAGATTCAGAGGATGAAAATCCCAAGAAAATAAACAAAAATGAATAAGTAAAGAAAACTTCCCCACAATTGGAGCCTTCTCAACTATCCAACTTACCACCTTACCCATAAAGGTTGACCTTGGAGAAACCAATTGTTCATCCTGAGTTTGACCTAGTCTCCGAACTAAGGAATGTTTGCATCAATATTCCCTTATTACAAGATATTAAGGACATACCTATCTATTTCAAGACCATTAGGGAACTTTGTGTCAGAAAACTCAGAAGAAAGAAGATAGAACCCACAAAAATTCAATTTGTAGGAAGATCAACACACCTTATGTTAGGACAAACCTTTGTAGAAACATATCAAGATCCTGGAAACCCGATCATCTCAGTATAACAATGTTCTTATCCTGAACAACCTTATTGATATATGAGATTCCATTAACATCATGACACTCTAGACCTTCGCCCCATTCCCACTGTCTTAGAATTAGCAGATAGGTCCAAGATTAAGCCGTAAGGTATGTTAGATGATGTGATTTGTTCTTTAGATTCATGGGAGTACCCCATTTATTTTATGGTGTTGCAGCCCAAAATCCATTTAGGAGTTCACCCCTTGATCTTGGGAAGGCCATGGTTGGCCACAACAAACGCATTTATTGGTTGTAGGTCCGGAAACATGCTCATTTCTCATGGAGATTCAATAAAGAATGTAACTCTATACCCTCCAGCCAAATCCTCTCACGAATTTAAAAAAATCCCATGGCTAGATGTTACCAATAGTGATGAGAAAAGTGTTCAATCCATTTATGCAATATATCAAATCATACAATTCAAAGAACTTAATGAAGAAAATCAACTTCAAAGCTTCTTGGTTAATTTAGATCCATTGCAGGATCCTGATTTACCTTTTGACCATATTTTTAGCTTAAACTTCCAAGAAAATTGTGATTTGAGTACTTCATCATCACTAAAAATTTCTACAGTAGCCATCAATAAGATAAAATCAAGCACAATCCATGTTGATATTAGCCCAACAAATTTCTTATATATAAATTCCCAACTTGACAATTGTCAACATGAACAATTAATTAAAATGTTGCAAAAACACACCAATGCCTTTGCATGGAGCTATAAAGATATGAATGGAATTCACCTTGATACTTTCACTCACCATATATATATTTAGGATAATTCCCGACCCATTAGGCAACCACAAAGGCGGATGAACCCTGCGCTTAAGGAAATTGTCAAAGAAGAATGACAGAAGTTGCTAGATGCCCAATTTATTTACTCGATTTCAGAAAACCAGTGGATATCTCCCCTTGTCATTGTACCCAAAAATAATGGGAAGTGGCGTATTTGTGTTGAATATTGTGAACTTAACAAAACCACTTTAAAATATTATTTCTCTCTTCCATTCATCGACCATGTATTAGACACACTAGCGGGAAAAAAGTATTTATCTTTTCTCGATGGCTTTAGTGGGTATAACTAGATAAGACAACTTTCACATGCCCCTGGGGGACATACGCTTATAAAGTGTTACCCTTTGGACTATGTAATGCCTCTGCTACTTTTCAATGAGCGGTCCTAGCTATCTTTTCTGACCTGATCCACGAGTGTATGTAAGTCTATATGGATGATTTCTCTGTGTATGGTGATACTTTTCTTGAAGCATTAGAGAATTTAGAAAAGGTTTTGATACGATGAAAATAAACTAACATTGATTTGAGGGATGATAAATGTTGAATGTTTCAAACTGCAAGTGTTGTTCTTGGCCATTTTATATCCAACACTAGAATTAAAGTTGACCCAACAAAAATATCTGTGATATCAAACCTTCTAATTATGAAATCTTTAAAGGAAGAAATAATATTTTTAGGACATGCTTGTTATTATAGGATTTTATAGAACATTTTACAAAAATAACCACCCCTTTGTTCAAATTACTTGTCAAAGATAATGATTTATTTTGGGATGATCATTGCCAACATGCTTTTGAAGTACTAAAAGAAAAACTTACACAA